>CAUYON010009149.1:0-40096 GCA_963573935.1 Arctocebus calabarensis
AGGGTGACAGCTTGAGGCTCTGTCTCAAAAAAAAAAAAATTAGCTGGGCGTCATGGCAGGTTCCTATAGTCCCAGCTACTCAGGAGGTTGAGACAAAAGGATCTCTTGAGCCTAAGAGTTTGAGGTTGCTATAAGCTATGATGTCATGGCACTCTACCCCATGTGCCTGATAAGACTGCCTCCAAAACAAAAAAGTGACTTGGTGCACTGGTTCATGCCTGTAATCCCAGTACTTTGGAAGTCTCTTGAGACCAGGAGTTCAAGACCAGGTTGAGCAACTTAAGACCCTGTCTCTATAAAAAAATTTTAAGGCTCAGCACTTATGGCTCAAGTGGCTAGGGCAACAGCCACATGCACCGGAGCTGGCAGGTTTGAATCCAGCCCGGGCCCACTAAACAACAATAACACCTATAACTAAAAAATAGCCAGGCATTGTGACAGGTGCCTATAGTCCCAGCTACTTGGGAGGCTGAGGCAAGAGAATCACTCATACCCAAGAGTCTGAGGTTGCTGTGAGCTGTGACGCCACAGCACTCTGCCCAGAGTGACCACATGAGACTCTGTCACAAAAAAAAAAAAAAAAATTTAAATTAGCCATACCTGGTGATGTTTGCCTGTAGTCACAAATACTCAGGAGGCTGAGACAGGAGAACTGCTTAAGCACAGGAGTTGAAGGTTGCAGTGAGGTATGACAGTGCCACTGCACTCTAGCCTGGGCAACACAGCAAGCCTCTGTCCCAAAAAACATCCCACAACACCCCCTCAAAAAAAGTCATCAGTTGCTAGTGTTTAAAAAAAAAAAAGAAAAATAAAAAGCATAATGATTTTTTTTTTTTTTTTTTTGTAGAGACAGTCTCACTTTATCGCCCTGGGTAGAGTGCTGTGGCGTCACACTGCTCACAGCAACCTCCAGCTCTTGGGCTTAAGCGATTCTCTTGCCTCAGCCTCCCTAGTAGCTGGGACTACAGGCGCCTGCCACAGCGCCCGGCTATTTTTTTTGTTTTTTTCAGTTCGGCCGAGGCCGGGCTTGAACCCGCCACCTTCGGTATATGGGGCCGGCGCTCTGCTCGCTGAGCCACAGGAGCCGCCCAATGCCTGGCTATTTTTAGAGACCAGGTCTGATTCTGGCTCAGGCTGATCTCCAACCTGTGAGCTCAGGCAATCCACCCGCCCTGTCCTTCCAGAGTGCTAGGTGTGAGCCACTGCACCCAGCCCTAGTTTAATCTTTCTGAGCCTCAGTTTACTGCCCTATGATATGAGAATGACAATAACCATCACGAACTGTTTCCACAGGCACCTCTCTGTGCCACTATCAAGGCCTTTTCATTTGCAAAAGGCAGATAACTAACTCCAATTAGCTGAAAGAAAACATAAAAGGCTGAGAGATGCTAAGGGGTGAGGAAACCGCTTAGAATATCTGCATGCTGACCGGAATGATCCAGTAGGGTGAGGAAAAAAATTGAAGATTCAAGACAGGGAGCTGACAATTTCAAGAGCAAGCCTGTAGTAGATGAAAAGGCGTGGGATCCAAGTCACAAGCGATAGGGATGGCCTTAGACAAAAGCAGAAACAGTACAGGCTGTGACAGCAGGTGGACAGATTACATGAGGAGTGGACCAAGGAGTTCTTTTCTGATTGCTTTTATTTTTCTCAGGGAGATAAGAGGCAAAGCCCTTGGCTCAAAGCAAATGCTGGTCAGATGGTGCAATAGCTTGGAGCATAGGCCTACGTATTAGTGTCCCCATTTTATAGACGCTACAGCTGAGGCTCAAATAAATGATATGGCCGAGACAAGGTTCCAAACTTGTGCAAGTACCCACTGCACCCCAGAGAGAAGAAGGAAGCCTGTTCAGTAGGAATCCTAAGGCTACTTGACCCTAGGACTCCTCTCCCCGTGCCTCCCAGGTGGCTCCATAATGTCCACAACAAATGCTTTTTAAATGGCTGTTGAATGACAGACACTATTCAGTCCTGTTCTCTCCACCTAAGACTATTGTGACTCAGGTTGTATGTCACTGGCGGTGCTTCCATTCCCTACAGCCAGTCCATGGAAGCTCACGGAGGACACTGAAGGCCTCCAAGGAGGTCTGGACAGGGAAAAGAACCTCATCGGTCTCCAGCATTCATGTCATGGTGGGTATTGGCCTTGGACCTCCACTCATGATGCAAGTTTGATCCTGTTACTTGGCTTTTTAAAACTGGTTAGTAACAATAAGAGCACTGACAATACCACTACTGAGCTCTTCCTAGGTACTATGCTAATTATTTTACCTGCATTATCTCCAAAAAGCTTCTAAGACCTCATTAGTTATTTGCTGTCATATGCCCATTTTAAAGATGGAGAAACTGAGTCTAGGAAGCTTAAAGAGCTTGCCCGCAGTTAGCTAATTTCAGAGGTGGAATTGAAACTAGGCAGTCTATCTCTGAACTATGTGTTCTTACCCAGCCTGTTCAGCGGTTTCCTTCAGCGGTTCCCCACTGACCACAGTACAGTGCTTGCTGTTTCTTAGCAGGAGCACAAGCCCCCGACACATTCTAGCCCTTGATTACCTTGCGGCTGTCACCTGCCATGCCGGCCCCCCATACCTGCCAACCAAAGTTCACTGCAGTGCTTGAAAATACACACAGTTTCTCATGGCTAGTCTTTGCAGTATGTTTCCCTGAGCCCCAAAGCCCTTCTCCCATTAGTCACTTAACAAATTTATCTTTTTTTTGTTTTTTCTTTGAGGCAGACCCTTGCTTTGTTGTCCAGGCTGGAGTGCAGTGGTGCAATAATAGCTCACAGCAAACTCCTGAGCTCCACTGATCCTGCTGCCTCAGCCTCCCAAGAAGCTGGGACTATTAGCTGGGACTATCAGTAGTGTATGCCACCATACCCAACTACTTTATTTTCCTTTCTTTCTCTCTTTCTCTCTCTCTCCCTCACTCCCTTTCTTTCTTTCTTTCTTTCCTCTTCTTCTTTTTTTTTTTTTGCAGACACGAGGTCTTGATATGTTGCCTAGGCTGGTCTTAAACTCCTGGCCTCAATCACTTTAAATTCCTGGCTTCCCACCTTGGCTTCCCCAAGTGCTGGGATGATAGGCATGAGCCAATAATTCATTCTTGGGCCAAATTCATCTTTTTTTTTTTGGAGACAGAGCCTCAAGCTGTCACCCTGGATAGAGTGCTGTGGCATCACAGCTCACAGCAACCTCCAATTCCTGGGCTCAAGCGAGTCTCTTGCTTCTGCCTCCTAAGTAGCTGGGACTACAGGCGCCTGCCACAACACCTGGCCATTTTTTGGTTGCAGCCGTCATTGTTGTTTGGTAGGCCCGGGCTGGATTCGAACCCGCCAGCTCAGGTGTACGTGGCTGGCGCCTTAGCCCGTTGAGTCACAGGCGCCAAGCCACCAAATTCATCTTTTAAAGTTCTGCATGAATATCACTTTAGCGGTCAATGAAATTCAATTCAATGCATATTAATGAAGCAGGTGCTTTGTTCTAAGCACCCAGAGAGGCATCAAAAGCTCAGTGATATAAGAGAGAGACAGACATCCTACCTTCAAGGAGGCTTCCTATCTAATGAGGGCAGGCAATTACAGAGATGAGTGTTCTGAAAGGAGGTGATACACAGGATATAGGGGAGCATGTGGCAGAGGAGTCACAAGCTCAGTCTTTCTGGGAATCAGGACCGGAGTGTGTGGGAGAAAGGCAGCCACTGTCTAATCAGTTAGATTTGCTTAGAACCTTGACACAGTTATGTGTTTGTGGCCCTGCCTGCTGCTAAAGATGAGTCATTGCAAGAGCAAATAAAATAAGCATTAGTTAGTTTATATGTACTATGATTTATGTAAATATTTTGAGCAGTATTCCAAGAAACAAGTTTCTGGAGAAAAATGCATCCTCAAGATGGCAGTTGCAACAAAAGATACCACACAGTGCTGCTGCCCCGCTGGGAGAAGCTACAAATGCTTCCCTGGTTCAGGTGCCACCAGCAATGTCCACTGGCATCTCCTAGTGTCTGAGTGTTCACAGGCAACAGTTCTTCATAAACACTTTATATTCAGTAAGTTTTATATATTCATAAAAAGGAAAAAGTATATGATATTACAAGTACATTAAGAATAGCTTATGGGCAGTGCCTGTGGCTCAAGCAGCTAAGACGCCAGCCACATACACCTGAGCTGGCGGGTTCAAATCCAGCCCCAGCCTGCCAAACAACAGTGACGGCTGCAACCAAAAAATAACCGGGTGTTGTGGTGGGCGCCTGTAGTCCCAGCTACTTGGGAGGCAGAGACGGGAGAATAGCTTGAGCCCAGGAGTTGGAGGTTGCTGTGAGCTGTGATGCCACGGCACTCTACCCAGGGAGACAGCTTGAGGCTCTGTCTCAAAAAAAAAGAAAAAAGAATAGCTTATGATTTAAGCATTCCTGTGATCGCCCAGGAATTCTAATTTCTAGTTCCCCAATCCCATTCTGATATCTGTTGGGAATTTGGAAGCACTAGTGAGGCATGTTGGCTAAAGGAAGACCTTTTCTCGGTTTCTTAAGATTGATTTCTTCTGCCTTTTCTCCATTTACCTGTGGGGCCAGGTACAGGCTTTTATTCACACTTATGCCATTGTCCTATTTATTTTATATCTCTCTGTCTCTCTCTCTGGGTCTCACTGTGTTGCCTGGGCTAAAATGCAGTGACTTTATCACAGCTCACAGCAACCTCAAACTCCTGGGCTCAAGCAATCTTCCTGCCTTAGCCTTACAAGTAGCTAGGACTCCAGGCACGTGCCACCATGCCCAGCTAATTTTTCTATTTTTCTGTAGAGGCAGGGGCTCACTATATTTTCCACACTGATGTGACTATCTCTCTTGACTCAACTTGTGAGTCTCTAAATTATAAGGTCTTTAGCACCAAGCTCAGAGCCTGACTTTTTTTGTTTTTGGAGCCAAAGTCTCACTCTGTTGCCCTAGATAGAGTGCCATGGCCTCATAGCTCACAGCAACCTTAAACTCTTGGGCGAGAGCAGTCTCTTGCTTCTGCCTCCCAAGTACCTGAGACTCCAGGCACCTGTCATGACATCCAGCTAGTTTTTCTATTTTTAGTAGAGACAGAGTCTCACTTTTGCTCAGGCTGAACTCCTGAGTTTAAGCAATCCACCCACTTTGACCTTCCAGAGTGCTAGGATTATGGCCTGAGCCACCATGCTCGACCTAAGAGCCTGATTTTTAATTGGCTTTCAGTAAAAATTTGCTCAGTAAGTGAAAGAATTCAGTAACTTATCAATTAGGGGGAGCTTTGGCTGTGGGTAATAAGAAAAAATAATAGTATCTAAAACAAGTTGGAGGATTATTTCTCTCTTGCATTCAAGAAGTCTAGAAATAGGGTGGTGCCTGTGGCTCAAGGAGTAGGGCGCCGCCGGGGTGGCGGGTTCAAGCCCGGCCCTGGCAAAAACTGCAAAAAATAAAATAAAATAAATAAAATAAAGAAGTCTGAAAGTGACCAGTCCAGAGCTAGCATGGCCCTCCCCCACGTCAGTCACAAATTCCGTCTGTGCTATGCTGTGGCTTCCCTTCCCAAGTCACTCCATTGCCCAATGTGGCTGCTGACTTTCCAGGCATTAAGTCAATATTCCAACCAGCAGGTTGGACAAAGCAACATGGAAGGACACATTTCCACCTGAAATTTTAGACATTTCTGTTTACATCCTGTTCCATCATGTGAAGCTAAGTCATTTGGCCACATACAGCAAAAAAGGGAGCTAAAAAGTTAGCCTTTTTCCAGGCTCAGTACGCCCAGGTCGAAACTGCACTCTCCTCCTACACTGTTGGTGAGAAAGATACTGAGAAAGATAGTTTGGCAGCTCCTCGACAAGTTGACAAGAAGGTGTCATATGACTCAGAAAATCTCTCCTAGGATAGGCCTAGGAGAATTGAAAACATCTTTCCATATGAAAAACTTTCACATAAATGTTTACAGCAGCATTCTCATTATAGCCAAAAAGTGAGAAACAACTCAAACATTCATCAACTGGTGAACAGGTAAGCAAAGTTTGGTATTGTGATACACCGATACAAAGGAATGAAGTTCTCATACAAGCTACAATGTAGATGAACCTTGAGAACATTATGCTAAATTAAAGAAGCCAAACACACATACTACATCTCCTATGACTCCAGCTACCATATGAAATGAACAGAGTTGGCAAATCCAGAGATGAAAAGTAGTAGCGTGATCATTGCCAGGAGCTGGGGAGAGGAGGCTATGGGGAGCAACAGCTCATAAGCATGGGATTTCTTTTGGGGGTGATGAAATATTCTGGAATTAGTGGTGATCGTCACACAAATGCGCTACAAACCATTTAGTTATGCACTTTAAAATGGTGAATTTTAATGATGTGTGAATTTTATCTCAATACAAAAATAAATTAATATTTTAAAGTGTGGGTTCTTTTATTAGAGGAAGAAAGGAAGAAATAATAGGCCAGGCACAGTAGTCATACCTGTATCCTAGCAGGATATCCTAACTTCAGGATGCCAAGGTGGGAGGATCACTTGAGCCCAGGAGTTTGAGATTAGCCTGGGCAATAAACCTGTCTCTAAAAAAAAAAAAAATTTTAAATTAGCTGGATTTCTGTGGTGCACAATTAGTCCTAGCTGCTTGGGAGTCTAAGGCATGAGGATTACTTGAGTCTAAGAGTTAGAGGCTGCAGCGAGCTGTGATGATACAACTGCACTAGCCCAGGCAGCAACAGAGACCCTGTCTCAAATAATTTTTAAAATTGAGAGAATAGCAGTTTGAAGTCAGTGGCCTCTGCCACAATTCCCTAGGATGAGTTAGTTAGAAAAGATTCTCCTTAAAACACATTTAGGTTATGGCTCAGGGCCTATGGCTCAACGGGCTAAGGCGCCAGCCATGTACACCTGAGCTGGCGGGTTCGAATCCAGTGCAGGCCCGCCAAACAATGACAGCTGCAACCAAAAAATGGCTGGGCATTGTGGCGGGCGCCTGTAGTTCCAGCTACTTAGGAGGCAGAGGCAAGAGACTCACTCGAGCCCAGGAATTGGAGGTTGCTGTGAGCTGTGATGCCACAACACTCTATTCAGGGTGACAGCTTGAGGCTCTGTCTCAAAAACAACAACAACAAAAAAAAGACCCCCACACATTTAGGTTAATGGAATAGAAGGAAAAAAGAGAAGTGGGTCTGAGAAAAAGTCAGAGGGAGATTTTCTCAAGTTCCAAAGCCAGGGCCTCAGTGTAGTATCACCTCCCTGTGACTCTCGTTAGGAATTAAGACTTGACTTTCCATTTGAACTCATAATACAAGACATAGTTTAGGAAAATAATGTTTCAGCCATAAGGTCACTGACTTGAAACGTCTGCAAAATTAGCAGCGAGCCCTTCTGCTACCAGTCACTTTCAAAGTGAGAATAGTCAGAGCCTGGGAAACACTCCAGAGAAATCATACTCTGGCCCTCATCACTTTTGGTTATTAAGCAAGAAACTCGGAAGAGTAATAGCATGAATAGCCTTAAATTTGAAACCTGGGTTTACAGGGAAAAAGTGCTAAGAATAATTAACAGATTAGGAGGAAAGTATAGCGCCATAGCAAGGTCAATGTCACTGCATTTGAGCTGAGCATAGCAGTTTTCCAGCCATGAGACGTTGGGCAAGAAAAACTAAATAATGGGCGGTGCCTATGGCTCATGGAGTAGGGCACTGGCCCCATATACCGAAGGTGGCAGGTTCAAACCCAGCCTCAGGTGAACTGCAAAACAGAAAAATAGCCGGGCGTTGTGGCTGGCGCCTGTAATCCCAGTTACCTGGGAGGCTGAGGCAAGAGAATCACCTAAGCCCAGGAGTTGGAGGTTGCTGTGAGCTGTGTGATGCCACGGCACTCTACCGAGGATGAAAAAGTGAGACTCTGTCTCTATAAAAAAAAAAAAAAAAGAAAAAGAAAAGCTAAATAACCGTTTTGAATGTCAGCTCACTTCTCTATGATAGGGGCATGATAATAGCTACCCTACGCTGTTTCCTTGGGTACCCACCTATGTGTCTGTATTAATCAGAATTCTTTCAGTTGCCAATGACGGAAACCTAACTCCAACTAGTTTAAGGAAGCCTGGAAGGTAGTAGTGCTGGGGTAGCGGGGTTGGATTTTTTGGCCTTCATAACCAGGAGGGTAGAGATAAAGCTGGAACTGCCTGAATTAGGAACTATGAGCCCCTGGGCTCTTTCTCCTCTGCTCATGCAAACACTTCTCACTACCTTAGCTTCAAGCTCTCAGACATGAGTCTTAGGGTTTCTACAACCATGTCAACTGGCAGCTGCAGGCTCAGAGAGAGGAAAAGGATATTTCCTGCCATTGGTCTGAAATCCTCTAGGGAAGGATTCTGATTATTTTGGCTTCAACACACCTACCTGCCAACTCCTTGGACCATTAGCTATATCTGCACATGTATGTGTGTCTGTGTGTGCGAAGATGGGGAAAGGTACTACACAGACCCTGAACCTTGACCCAGCCTTTGGTTGTTAGATATTGCATTGCCATTGCTTGTGTGTCTGTCTCCCCAAGACTAGAAGCTCCTAGAGTTCAGGAACTGACTTTTCTTTTTTGAATTCTTCATGTCTAGTAGAGTAAACTAGTAAATGATAAGAACTCACTTAATAAAATATTTGTAAATGTAATGAATAGTGACACAATGTAGTAGATATTCGTTAATTAATTGAGTCTTTCAAAAAGACTCAGTGTCTGCTATGGGATGAAATCTATGCCATGTCAGTTTTTCCTCCCCTCAGTAAATATCTACTGGGTGTCAGGGCTCATGCTAGGAGCTGGGAGCACGTTGGTGAACAAGACAGGCAGAGTCCCTTCCGTTACAACGTTACATTCTATAATAGTTGTCTCTCAGTAAATGTCATTTCACTTCCTTTCCTTTCCACTGTGCCTCCCAGGAGTAACCAGATCAAGTTATACATATTTTAAGACTTTCTCTGCTTCCACCTTCTGGTCAGGATTCTCTTTCTCTGCTCCATTCTCAGGTACCAAGAGATGGATGCTTGATCTAGCCTGGGTTGTTTTTTCCCCCTACCACTGCAGGAATCAACATAGAACGAACATGAAATCAGCACATCAGGCACAGACCAGCTCTTGTGACAGCATGGGACTTCTGTCCGTATTCTCCCAGGTCATTCCCCCTTAGGTGCAAGAAAATCACCAATACTGGGCCACTGTTTTTAATAGCTTCCCCTCACCTAATTGCTTCTCTTACACATTTCAGCTTTGGTTCCATATCTGGTCATCAAAACTGGATGCCTCTCATTTGGACTGTAGCTGGTTACAGAGCTATGCTCAGGTTAACTAGAGTCCAGAGCAGAATTGCTGTGTGATGCTTGAATTCTTGGTGACATAGGCCTTTTTTCCATCCTCCTCTTTCTGCTCCCCAATCCTCAACCCGTTGACTTTCTGCCTTTGTGCAATTTCACAGTGTTCTCCAGTGGAGAAGACTGTCAGGGAGGCTCCTTCATAGAAGGAGACTTACTCACACATAGCTTAATTTCCCTTAGCTTTCTCCCAGCTGGGATGAAATTTTTCATGCTTAATCACCACTAAAAGAAAAAATATCTTGGAAAGTCTGGGCAAGCTCGCTTCAGAAACTATTTAGGATTTAGAGAATCGAATTGTAGAAATGTTTCAGGTGAAGAAGTTGCAAAAGAGTCATCATTAATTTCTACCCACCTCTGTTAAGTTCTAGGCACCGCTGAATAGTTTGGAACCCTGAAGATCCCACTGTTGAACAGCCTGAGTCTCTCCATGGTATATTAGATTGGGCACTAATTACACTTTATTCATTGAAATGATTCTGATTATTTTGAGCTCTGGCACAGTGGAATTGGGAGAGCATTACTGGATCTAATGACCACTTGAAATCATTCCCAACCCACAGATAGGTTTCCATGGAATTCTTGTTCTTGAACAAAGTACAGTTAAATCATGATTTTGACACACAGTTGAGGTTTCCGCTCTGAGTCACAGCACTTTGAGTCATTCTGCTCTCCCAGAAGATCATGGAAGAGTCACATAAGGCAGATGGAATTGTCCATTGCTGCTTAGAAATCGTTCTATAGCAACTTGACCTGTTCAGCACAACACTTGGAATGCTTGGGATTAAATAATAATAACAACAATCACAGACAGTGGTAGCTGCAATAAATGAAGCCTCCTATATATCAGATGTTGCATTAGATGCTTCTATATTACATAATTGAGGCCAAAAGACACACAAGCTAAGGATCGTTATTCTTCCTGTGTGTAATAGGAACATGGAGGCCTCCAAACACATCGCTGGTTTGGAGGTGCTAGTTGGCATTTGAACTCAGATCTAGCTCACTCGAATGCACACGTTTTGCACTTCCCACAGCACTACCTCCCTATACCGAAAATGTGATTCTACACCTGGATCTTGCTTTCTGGGATACTATGTAATTGAAGAAAAGTCAATGGCTCGGCACCTGTAGCTCAGCGGCTAGGGCACCAGCTACATACACTGGAGCTGGCGGGTTTGAATCCATCCCAGGCCTGCCAAAAAACAATGACAACTACAACCAAAAAATAGCTGGGGGTTGTGGCGGGCACCTGTCACAGCTACTATTTGGGAGGCTGAGGCAAGAATTGCTTAAGCCCAAGAATTGGAGGTTGCTGTGAGCTGTGACACCACAGCACTCTCCCCAGGCTGACAGCGTGAGACTCTGTCTCAAAAAAAAAAAAAAAAGAAAAAGAAAAGAAAAGAGAAGTCCAGTCCTGCTGGCCTAGGGAACAATGAAACTGTATTATGAAGAAAGACTCTTCTTATGGAAAGGTTGATTTGATCCAGCACTTTTAGGAACAGGGTGTTTTTTCCACCCTTATCATCAAATTGTCAGTTTGTTATTTAAAAAAGATTTTTTTGGAGGATCATCAGAAAATCTTGGGAATGAAAATGCCTTTGTTCTTTTTGGCCTTATGAAGCAAAGCAATTCTATTCTCAATGTGTCAAGGCCATTTATATGGACGTGAATTGTGATTCTCTAACATGGATAGTGTTACCCTTACAACTATGATTGGCTGCCTGGGGGGGGCGGGCTTTTGCCTCTATATTAACTGGCAAGAATTACTTTTTGTTTTCTTTTTATTTCGAGGTGAAAGTCATCCCTCAAAAACCCTGCTCCATCATTTTCCCTGCAGATCGGTTCTGACCCGAGGTGGGACACCTCTCAGTTATGCCCCCCTGCTCCCCTCCTCCCCCCGTGTACTTCCATGTGGCACGGACGCTTGCCCTCTAGGGATCTGTTTATAGACAGGTCTCTGGACTTGACTGCACCACCCTGGGGGCCTCATTCCACTGTGAGTCCCAGTCCTAACTTAGTACATCCCACACACACAGTAGTCTTTCAATGTATTTTTCTTGAATGGATCTTTATACCGTAGATGATAAAAGGGAATTAATTACTTTTTCAATATGTTGGGATCAGAGTAACTAATGCACAAACCATCTTTTTCTGAATGAATCTCATATTACATATGAATTTAGGGTGTTTGACTCATCAACATTTGAATATGAAACCGGCTGAATGCTTCCATGTACCCATGCCATCATGGCTGACTTTGGTTCCACAGCCGAAGTCATGTTCAGCAGTAGGCAGACCTCCCTAGCTCAGATCATGTGGTGCGACTCCGCTCAATCCCATATTCTCTCCTCCCTCCGCACCCCTCTCCAGCTGACTCCTGGGAAGTGAGTTTCTCTAGCTTCTGGCTCTCCATAGAGAGGTCAGCAGACCTGTTTGTTCCTTACTCACTGGTTGCTGCTTCTCCCTGGGGTGTACTCAGTGGTCACCTTGCTGACCACAGACTTCCATTTCCTGATAATTTGGCATCTGCAACTTTGGTCTTTCTTCACTGGATTTGCAATTAAAGCTCTCTGGTGGGCAGAGGAAGGATTGCTCCTCAGCCTCTCCAGGGTCCAGTGGCAGTTAATGGGCTTGGAGGGAATTCAGCCCTACCGTTGGCATTATGCCTGGCACTGATCCACATGTAATAAATCTGGGAACCGGGGAAACAAAGATAAATAAGAAACAGTCTCTTTCCAAATAAAAATAGTATAATGGTTTATATGCTATAACGTTGGTAGTTACAAAGCGTTGTTAGATATGAAAGAAGGGATGATTAAGCCTTCTGGAGGGGCTCAGGGGATCATCTTGGAAGGCTTCATAGAGGACAACTTTTGTTTGAGACTTTGGTGGATAAAGAGGACTTTCTTAGAAATGAGCAGATACAAGCCAAAAATCAACTGCTGGGTGCATTCCCAGCTGTGGGCAGGAGAGTCTTGGCTCAAATAAGTGGATTCAAATGAAGAATTAGGGCGTATTGGAGAGGGAGAATTGCCTCCCCCCACGTTTGCACATCTAGGGAACCAGAAGGAAAGAATAGAATACAACGGTTATTTCTTCCTTTCAATGATAGAAACATGGCTAGACTACTAATTGCCATAGTGTAAGTGTTTCATCTGAAATATTGGATACTTTTCATGCTGCTGAACAGCTGTAGCATAAGGTTAATGGGACAGAGAGCCCCTTTCTAGAGACAGGTTGAACATGCCGTACTATAGGATTAGGATACTATAGGAAATTAAAGTAATAATAATAATGATGATAAAAAAAACTCATTGCGAGAGGAACCAGAGCTTCTGGAAAGAAGCTTTAATGATGGCAATAAAAGCAGTCCCACCTAGTTTATTATTACGAATAGGGAAATGAAATGGTTAAGTTCAATGGCCTTCCAAACTCATGAGACATTACTGTGGAAAGGAACTCAGATCGTCTCATTCTTGGGAATGTTTAGTTTCCTCAATTACTTAGCATTCTTTGCATACAGACATAGTTACTTTCTACCCTGCATACATGTAAAGTTTCAAATCGCAATTTGTTTTCTATTTTGCCCCAGCATACATGTATTCTAATATAAGCACATATGTACAGCCTAAAGTAACTTATCATTGGCTATGACAAACGCCTTGATAAAGCTTTCATCTTGCAGCTAGATAACAGTTCAAATAGCAGAGACAGTGATCTTACAAAACCAAAATGAAAGATGTAGAAGCCATCACATGTCAAGACGGGGTTCAAATTATTGGAAGATGCTGCTTTCTAAAAGAACACAGAATAACTCCAGAACCCAGAGAAGAGAAAATCTATCCAGCCACCCAGTGAGATGCTGGGTCTGTGACGTGGACCTTCCCAGGGCTTCACCGAGAACCCTGAGGGCCCAGCAGTACATGGAGTGAAGATACGTCTGAGCACGAAGTGAAGCTACTCTTGGCAGGAAAAGTGAGGGCAAAATAAGATTAGGTGAAAGCAGGGCTGCTCTCAGCACTCATCTGGCCTGGTGACAAAGTGACACTCTGTTCTCTGTCCACCAAACGTAGTGGATTGGATCCCTTCCCCTCCACAGGGGAAATGTCTTCACGGAAACAGAGAGAAGCCACTTTTATAGGAGTGAGTAATAACGGTTGACACTTTGTTGAACCAGCCTTCCTTGGCACTATCATTGATTAAAAACTCTAAGTTAGGCTCGGCGCCTGTGGCTCAAAAGGCTAAGGCGCCAACCACATACACCTGAGCTGGCGGGTTCGAATCCAGCCCGGGCCGCCAAACAACAATGACGGCTGCAACCAAAAAATGGCCGGGCGTTGTGGTGGGTGCCTGTGGTCCCAGCTACTTGGGACGCGGAGGCAGGAGAATTGCTTGAGCCCAGGAGTTGGAGGTTGCTGTGAGCTGTGATGCCACCGTACTCCATCCAGGGTGACAGCTTGAGGCTCTGTCTCAGAAAAAAAAAACCTCTAAGTTAAAACAACAATGAGATCCTAACACACGCCTGTTAGAATGGCCCAAACTCAAAACACTCAGAACATGGAATTCCAGCAAGGACAAGAATCTCACTCGTTACTGGGAGGAACGCAAAATGGAACAGCCACTTTGGAAGGCAATTTGGCAGCTTCTTACAAAACTAAATGTACTCTTACCATATAATCCGGCAATCACACTCCTTGGTATTTACCCACATGAACTGCAAACTTATGTTCACATAAAACCCCCGCACACGGATATTACTTGCAGCTTTATTTATAATTGGCAAAGCCTGGAAGCGACCAAGGAGGTAAATGGATGAATACACCTGGTTACATTCAGACAATGAAACATTGTTCAATGCTGGAAAGAAATGGGCTAATATGCCATGGAAAGACACGGAGGAACTTAAATTAATAGTACATAGTGAGAAAAGCCTGTCTGAAAAGGATACATACCATCTGATTCCAACTGTATGGTGTTCAAGAAAAGGCAAGCTGTGGATCACAATACGGCAGGTGGTTGCCCCTGGGTTGGGAGTAGGAAGCACTGAATAGTAAAACATAGAGGATTTTTAGGGCATCTGAACTATTCTGTATGATACTACAATGGTAGACATGTGTCATTATCCTGCTATCAAACGTCACAGAGTAAATAACACCACTAGTGCATCCCAATGTCAACTGCAGACTTTGGGTGATAATGACAGGGAAGGGAAGGCTGATTGATTGTGACCAAATGGCCCACTCTGGTGTGGGGGTGTGGATAGCATGGGACGCTATGCATGTGTGGGCACAGAGGATTGGGGGAACTCTTTCTACTCAATTTTGCTGCAAACCTAAAACTACTCTACAAAAAGGAAAAAGTCTATTTTTGGCCAGGTGCAGTGGCTCAAGTTTGTAATCCTAGCACTGGAGGAGGCTGAGGCAGGTGGATTGTTCGCCATCAGGAGTTCTAGACCAGCCTGAGCAAAAATCAAGACCCCATTCTCTACTAAAAACAGAAAAAATGAGGCAAGAGGATCGCTTGAGCCCAAGAGTTGGAGGTTGCTGTGAGCTATGACGCCATAGCACTCTACCGAGGGCGACAGCTTGAGACTCTGTCTCATTAAAAAAAAAAAAAAAGTCTATTTTTTAAAAAACTGTAAAATCTTGAAGAAGTCCCTTAGCAGAGAGAACAGGCATAAGCAGCCTAATGCATGAATTCCCAGCGGAACGTATCAGAAGAACACAGAACCTCCATGGAACAACTGACTCTGGCCTGGAGACCAGCAGGAAAAGAATTCCCTTGACCATCCTGTCTTCAGGTTCTTTTCTTAGGGATGCACTTCTAATACGAGGAGAAAATAGGAAAATGAAACCAGCAAGTGGTAGTTTGTGATATAACAAAAGCACGTTTTCTTGGTCTGGGCACAGTGGCTCATGCATGTTGTCTCAGCACTCTGAGAGGCTGGGGAGGGAGGATCACTTAAGCTCAGAAGTTCGAGGCTGCAGTAAACTGATTGTGCCCCTGCACTCTAGCCTGGGTGACAAAGTGACACTCTGTTCCCTAAAAAAGAAAAAAAAATACCAGCCTGAGCAAGAACGAGACCCTGTTTCTAAAAATAGCTGAGTGTTGTGGCAGGTGCCTGTAGTCCCAGGTACTCAGAAGGCTAAGGCAAGAGAATTGCTTGGCCCAGGAGTTGAGATTGCTGTGAGCTATGACACCACTGCACTCGGGTGACAAAATGAGACTCAGTCTCAAAAAATTAAAAAATAAAAAGGAAAAGTATCTATATTTACTTAAATAATAAAATGTATATGGTGCTCCCCCTATTGCGTTTAATTCCAGTCTTCACTGTGTAGTCTCTGTAAAATCCTGGAAGGAAGTCCTTGGAAGCCACAGTCATAGATTGATATATCCAGACTGGGTTCATGACTCAGCAAGTGTTCTCCCCAGGTATCGGAGTGTAAGTCATTTATTTGGGAAGTGCCAGGAATACTAGTAAGAAAGGGGAGGTGATACAGGGAAGGAAATCCTTATCCCAGCCACTGAAGCTTGAATTTAATCCCACAGTGAATTTCTGGGAAATGATGTAAAACACACATCTCCGGATAGGTCTATGGAACTAGTAAAGGGCTTGGGGGAGCTAGAGTTGAAGGGCTACTGAAATGGGGAGGGGTTGCAGGAATATCCTGGTGCTTCTGACCTGCACAAGCACATGCCAGTTGAAGCAGCTTTACATGGTTCTGGAAAGAGCCTCCACACCCTCGATCCCCACGCTGAGAACACCAAGCCCTGAGTACCTGAGGTGGGGGGGGGGGGGCTGTGAGCAGAGCACTGCCAGCAGCTGCTACGTTAACCACCGCAGTGACTCAAGCTACTCCTGTTCCTATCCCAGCTCTCCCTGTACTAGCTGTAAATTCTCCTGCGAATTTGTAACCTTTCTGAAGCCTCAATATTTAAGCTTACACATTAATACCAGCCTTGTGAGGTTGCTGTCACCGTTGACCCAGGAAACGTGTGTCAAGTAAACTCTGGCACACAGCAAGTCAAGATATACTGTATGTGTGTATGTGTGTGCACCATATGTGTGTATGCGTGTGCATTGTGTGTGTGTATGCGTGTACACATACACACAGTTCTTGGGTTAGCAAGACAAGAAGAAACTGCCCTGTTATTGAAGGTAGCTTTAACAAGACTCAGACTTAAGAGTGCTGCATATTAGACCCATTTATATATCAGATAATCACCCCATTATTGATCACACACAAAACGAAAGGGGTCTAGATTGGCATTCCCAGAGCCTTAAGCGATTTTTGAAAAAGTAACACACGTGAGAACTTTTTTTTTTTCCCTCTAGTGGTTTTTGCCTGGGGCTGGGTTTGAACCCACCACTTCTGGCGCATGGGGCTGGCACCCTCCTCCTTTGAGCCACAAGTTCTGCCCCACACCTGAGAACTTTTGTGGCCGCTCTCTGCCCTTGGTCGGTGGTTTGGTCCTATAAGCAAGCCATGATCCAAGCTTTTCAGCTAGTAGGAGAGCGCCCCTGATCTCCTGGCATTAGGGGGCGCTGCAGGAACCATGTGATGAGAAGCTGGAAGACCTCCGGCTGGAACTTCCAGGTTCTCGTCTCAGGTTGTGGCCCTGTAGGGGGTGCTGCAAGAACCATTCCACGAGAAGCTGGAAGACCTCCGGCTTCTCTTCTCATGTCGTGGGCCTTTAGGGGGCGCTGCAGGAGCCGTTTGACTAGAAGCTGGAAGACCTCCGGGTTGTCTTCTCAGGTTGTAGGCCTGTAGGGGGCGCTGCAGGAAACGTGTGACGAGAAGCTGGAAGACTTCCGGGTTCTCTTCTCAGGTTGTGGGAGAATCTGGCTCACTCCACGGCTAAAATAATGAAATGTGCCCCTGGACAATAGTTCTTTCATGGAAAGAAAAATGCTGCCAAAGGAGCAAATCTTCATTGTTTTGGAAAACCTCTAAAAATAATAATAATAACAGATGTGAATTTACCTGTGTGTCTATTTTCAGTTGAAAACAGAAATTTCTTTTTAAAAACTTACCTTTCATACAAAAGAGATTGACATTGTATAGGTTTTTCTTTCTTTCTTTCTTTCTTTTTACTATATTATTAACATGCTGGGAAAATCCTGTTACATTTAAAACATTTTTTTACTTTAAAAAAAGGACCATAAAAAGCTGCATTTAGAAGGTTCTTGGTCACGACTGAGAATTTGATTCGGATTTGAATGCCAATCAAATCTCTCAGCTGACACTTCTGAAGACCCATTTGGCAAAAGGGAGGCCAAATATTCAATAAAAATGAATGGTTTGAGTTTTCAAATAAATATCACTTTCTAGCAGTTGTTCCTGAGAAAGTATTTGCAATGTCTTCTGGGTATTTTTAAGCAAAGCCCCAAGATTTGCTTTCTGCTTTGATGTTAAGAGCATTTTGAGGTTGGGCATGGTGGTTTATGCCTATAATCCTAGCGCTCTGGGAGGCCATGGTGAGAGGATCCCTTGAGATCAGGAGTTTGAGACCAGCCTGAGCAAGAGTGAGATCCCATATCTATTAAAAACAGAAACATTATCCTGGCGTTGGGGCAGTGCTTGTAGTCCCAGCTACTAAGGTAAGACTAAGGCAAGAGGATCACCTGAATCCAGGAATTTAAGGTTGCTGTGACCTAGCTTGACCCCATGGCACTCTGGCCCTCTAGCCTGGGGCAGTAGAGTGAGACTCTATCTCCCCCACCTCCCGGCAAAAGAGCAGTGTGAACCAGAACTAGAAAATGTGACTGGTTCACTTCTTACAGCCTCTTCTTATCCCACCCTTCTGTGGCCTGACTGCTGTAGGAAATATCTTGGAAAGCCACCAGTTCTGTCATTTCCTCTGGGCATTCATTAATATTCTCCTTTTGCTCACAGAATGATTTCTTTCAAGCCCGGAAGCACGGTTGATGATTTTTTACATGCTAATTTCTCCTCGCTTAGGTTTTTTTCTTTTTAATTTCTCATGATACATTTTATCCTTTCTTAATTTTAGCCTTTTCCCCTACCAATTCCTCAAACTATTACATGTGCTATCCAAGTTTTTATTCCCTATTTGGTTCAGAGTAATGACCAGAGAACCACAAATTGAAAACTTTCCACGTACAGACTCAGTTACGCCCTCCTAAAATGAGAATGAGATGATTTAATTGCTTCCCTGTTTGTCAGGACTTTGGTTTTTAATCCCTGTGTGTGAGAATCCAAGGTTCATGCATTTTAGTTTATGTCACCCACCTCTCTTGTTGGGTGCAAAACTAAGACAACAACTTTTATCTTTTCATGAAAATATGATTAGTGCCCCCAGCTCTACTAAAAATAGAAAAACGAGTATGCGTCGTGGCATATACCTGTAGTCCTAGCCATTTGGGAGGCTGAGGCAAAAGGATTGCTTGAGCCCAAGAGTTTGAGGTTACTGTGAGCTATGATGAAGCCATGGCACTTTATTCAGGGCGACAGAGTGAGACTATGTCTCAAAAAATAAAATAAAAATGTTTCTTATTCACTATATTTGCTTTTATGTTTACTTTCATTATCAGCATTGAAACATTGTATTCCTGCCATTTCCCTGCAAATAGGTAGATTATGAACAACATCAAGGCGTAAAGGAGGCTTTGTGGGTTGATCTAAAAGCCTGCCACTTAGAAATTGTTTCTTTGAAGAAACATGTTCCAACTGCCAACAAAAACATTAGAACATAATCCTTTTGGACATGGCAGATTTATGCCAGGTTAAGAGCATAAATTAGCAGGAAGGTTGATCAAATCCCGGTTCTGCTTCCAGCCAGCTGTGTCATCTTGAGCAAGTTTCTTAACCACTCTGAACCTCTGTTTCCTCTTTTCTAACATGGAGGAAATAATAGTACCTCGTGCAGAGGGTATCTGTGAAGTACGAATGATTTAAGGTACACAACGCACATAGTATTAACAAGAGCTCTGAAGTATCAGCTATTTTTGGTGATATTTTGAAGATTCCTTTAGGCCCCTGACTGTAGTGGGAGTTGGGAAGGAGGATGGTCAGGACCTAGGCTTTGCTTCCAGGGCCACAGGTTCTTCCTAGCTTGGAATCCAGTACTATGCAAATGATTGGCTGTAGTGAGGATTCCTTCTGTGACCCAGAAAAGTTCCCACAATCTTCTGTGCCCCTGTTTTCTTCTTTAGGATGGGAGAAAGGAAGAATAAAACGCACTTCTCCTCAGCTCACGGAACTACTGAGAAAATGAAGGGGAAAATCACTGCTCAAGGTCTTTGAACTAAACAATTCCACAGAAGGCGTCACGAATCCCAGACGGGTGAAAGGTCACACACACTGTCATTGTCCCTCGAGGGGCAAGAAGGGGGGAACCAAACTCCAGGGCACACTGGAGTCACCAGCCAGGATTCTGTGCTGGGGTATCTGGTTTCCTCACATCTCAGGGCTTACTCACGAGCTTCAGTTGCACTGAAGTACTTTGGAGACAGATGGACTTGAGGTCTGGACCCATCTTTGCCACTGACCAGCTGCGTGACCTTGAGCAAGTCACTTAATCTCTTAGGGATAACAACAGTATCTCCCTCGGAGGAGGGCATGGTGAGGATGATGGACTGCACGTGGCACAATGTCAAACAGGGCCGAGTGCTCAAAATGTCAATGTGATGACGAGGTTCAGCATCATCAGATTGATTTACTGCTTAAAATTGTCCACCCGGAAACATCACAGCTGTTCATTTTTCTTTCTTTCTTTCTTTCTTTCTTTTTTTTTTGCAGTTTTTGGCCGAGGATGGGTTTGAACGCACCCCGCCGCCTCCTGTATATGGGGCCGGTGCCCTACTCCCTTGAGCCATAGACGCCGCCCAAGCTGTTCATTTTTCTTTTCCAAGTTGCTGCTTCCGTGGCTTGCAAAATAGAACCAAGCTTTTCAACGGTATCCTCTTCTTTGCTGATAAAGTCATTTTGAAGCTGTTGCCCTCATTCAATTAGTGTTGGTTACATATCTCCCTTCTGTTTTAGAAGTCATGAAATTATTTAAAAGAGAGAGAGAGAGACCCTTCTGTTTTAGAAGTCATGAAATTATTTAAAAGAGAGAGAGAGAGACAGGGTGCTAAACATGTCATTCTACATTTTCTTCTCTCCTTCAAAGTAATGAATTTTCTGATTGTCTGAAAGAATTGATGAAGTTGGCAGGGTGGGCCGATTGTCATTTCGGGAGATCCTCAGAGTATGTGACAAGATTTGACAAAGAGTTTGCAAAAAAGCGTTACGCTTGTCAAAATTCTATTTTGTACTTTGTCAGGACCCACCATAGTGCGTTATGCGTCTGAGAACTCGTCAAACACCAGAGTCGGCATGAATTTGTCAGTCCGTGCCCTGTACCCACTTCAACCTGAACAGCTACAACTTTATGTCTTAGAATTCCAGATAAGAACTCATTGGCAAAGAGTTCCTGTGGCGAAAATGCTGTGGTTTTGTCCCCGCACAGGGTAGCCGTAAAGTTCGTATGCAATTTAAATCCTTTGCACATGGACTTTACGCCCAGCCTTTATTTCCAGACCGGGAAAAACTTCTCAATTAGCTATTTGTAGTGGGTCAGAAGACTAATAGAGGAATAATGGAAATGTAAGGGAAAAAAATGGGAGCTAGACATAGACAAACACACGAGACCCTTGAGCAGGGAAGTTCATCTTTATATGCTTTTTTATTTAGGTGCAAGTTTAACCTGTCCCTGAGATCTGACCTCAGCCCCTAGCACCTTAAGGATAGAATCTGAGATTTTACCTCTGTTTTGTACATGGTGAGGAACAGATCTTGTCAAGTTCAGGCATGGCCAGATCCAGAAGCTTGAAAACTAATTAGTTACTGGTCTTCTTTCCACCTCTAGTCTCTGCTTTTCTTTGTTAGCTCCACGTTTGGACAGGATTTCATGGTCCTTAGCCAGTGATCCTGGGGGCAGGAGAATCAGGGATAAAAAAAAATACTCTTCTTTTCCAACGTTACTAGGAGCTGTCTAGGCCTGACCCTCATTGGCCCAGCTTGAGTCACGTGCCCATCTCTCAACCAGCAATTGTGGGTAAGAAAATCAAGGGCTCTCATTGGCTAAGCTTGAGTCATGTGCCCATCTCTCAGCCAGCAATTGTGGGTAAGAAAATCAAGGGCTCTCATTGGCCCAGCTTGAGTCATGTGCCCATCTCTCAGCCAGTGATTGTGGGTAAGAAAATCAAGGGCTCTCATTGGCCACTTCTGGGTCATATGTTCACTCCCGGAGTGGGCAGCGAATCCTATTCAATACACCGTGTACAGGAGAGCAAGGGAAGCGTGTTATCCCAAAGGAAAATCAGCTGCGCTCTTCCTAAGAGGCAAAACAATTGATATATAGGATATTCCTTTAGGCTACCCTCTCTAATCCCTCCTCCTGTTAACTCTCGACTACAATGGGAATTTTGTACAGAGGCTGTTAAAACCACCAGTTTTGGAATAAAACGGTAGGATGTTTAAATTCTCTCACTGCTACCTAGTAGTTTGGTGTGTCCTCCCTAGATGAATGATAGAACCTCTTTCAACTTCAATTTTCTTATTTCTAAAATGAAGAAAGTAACAGCACCTGTTTCACGGGTTACTGCAAAGATTAATTGAGATAAGGCCAAAGCAACGCTTGAGTGCTTAGATGCAGCAAGAATACAATCGATGCTACCTGAAGCATAGAAGCTATCTTAGCAACCTTCTATCTAACCTTTCAAATGCTTAAACCCCACTCCCTATTTCCTCTTAAAACATACAGCCACCCAGGACATGCCTAATGGATCTGGGCACTTTTGTTCCCATTATTTGAGCTGTAATTAGCCCCAAACCTATTCTGTTTATTGCAATTACATAATTAAACAGTACCATACCAATGACCCATAAGTGCAAAAAGAGAGGTGTTTTTGTGAAGCCTCTTTTGAATACTTTGTGACTATTTTTAGAAAGACTTGATGAAAATGAATTGCTAAAATGACTTACTACAAAATTAGATATTAGCAAAACTACTGTAAAAGATAGGGAAAAATTGTAAAGCTCTAGATGATCATGCACACAAAATGATTTATGTGTGTAGTTTAGTCAAGAAATAATATATAAAACTCTAATAATAGATTGATACGCAAATGAAAGGCTTTGTCTGTAGAATATCAACTGACTGGCAATTACACATACAATTATGTGTTTTAAACTCAAATGATGCCTTAGGTTATCTATGAAATTTTAAAATTGTATTTATTTTATTTAATATAGATTCCATTCTCTAGCTGATTTTTCTATTAACTAAATGATGACTAGTTTCGATTGCTTTAAATAGCGAGAAAATGAATTTGTTGTATTATTGTTACTATTACTGCTGCCACTACCTTCTTCATTCCCATCACTTTTTTAACCTCCCACTCCTTCCTTGACCATTTGCAATCTGGCTCCTGTAACTACTAACACCTTGACACTCTTGTCTGGGAAACTCAATTCTCCACCTGCTCTTTATCTTTAAACATTGAGGTTCCTCAGAATTCTGCCTCCTCTGAAAGCTCAGATTCCAAGAGCTCCACCTCCAAATAGCTCCTAAAATTGAAGTACTACCAAATGTAATCAGCCGTGGGGGACTTTTTTCAGCTAATACTAGTACGGACACTAACAATCTATGTGGTACTGGGTTCTGCTGCTGGCCAGATACCTGCCCTGGCCTCTTGCCAGGCCTCCGACATTGCAGACCCTGGGCTTGCACCCACATCCTCTGTCCACGAGGTCCATGGAGGGACCTTCCAGAGAGGGAGGACTTTTGGCCACAGGCCAGCACCAGCTCTGTAGAAGCTGAGCGGGTTTAGAGCCCAGATCACCCCTCCTCTCAGGGAGACTTTCTTCTTGGGCCCTTACTGCCTTTCTTTCTCAGCAGGATTCAATTAGGACATTGTCAGTGACCCGAACAGGGTTAGGCAGAAAAACTGTCTCAGACTTTAAAATGAACCAAAAGATTACTACTGGTGTCTTCATTGAAAAACCAGTGTCACCTAGCATCTTTCTAAATTACCTGATTCTAGGGGTCTCCCTGCCTGCCTTTTGCTGTCTTCAAACAACTTTATAACTCTTGATTTGTAGACAACATGATAGAAATGTATATGCAAATTCCATGTAAGGACAATTGATCCAGGCTCTTCACCAAAAGAAGCCCATTCTGCATCTACTTATAAGTTCATTTTAGCATTCCTGATTGACTAGTGTAAGTGTAAATACTTTGAATTCCCCTTTGAATTGATTGCAACATCCTGCTGCTTCCCTTCTTAATTAATGAGTTAAAATATTTGACAAATGTTCATCTCATGTTTGTGCAAGAATCATGATTATACCCCATTTCAAACATTATTCTTAAACAGCTTTTCATACCCTTGATACGCCAGAGGGTAGCCTTTGTCAGACCAGAGTCCCATCATACCCTCCCTTATGACATGGGATACCATCTTTCCTTCCATTTGCTTCCTCCACTCAGAGGAGCCACTTACATAATTCTTTCCAGAACAGAAAAAAAATTACACCAAGATGGCTTACTGTTTCCTCTTAGGTAAGCAGTTGACAACCCTTAACTACGGCTTCCCTCTCTTGAGTTCCTTCTACCCAAATGCCTCCATCCAGAACTCATTTCCACATTCTGTATGAACCTGTTCATTTGAATCCTTACATCGCCATATTCCATCTGCCCAGTCTCTAGTTCTTTTGCGGTGAGGACGTGTATGACTCTTCTTTATGATTTCCACAGTGCCCGATAGTGTGGTGCTCAAGAAATGTCCACTGGGACTGGGTGCAGTGGCTCACACCTGTAATCCTAGCACTCTGGGAGGCAGGCAGATCACTTGAGCTCAGGAGTTCGAGACCAGCCTGAGCAGAAGTGCCACCCTATCACTACTAAAAATGGAAAAACTAGCTGAGTATTGTCATGGGTGCCTCAGGACGCTAAGGCAAGAGAATTGCTGGAACCCAAAGAGTTTGAGGTTGCTGTGAGCTATGATGAGCCATGGAGTCCACCAGAGGACTCCACTCTACCCAGGGCAATACAGTGAGACCCTGCCTCAAGAAAAAAAAAAAAAAAAAGGAACGAAAAGAAAAGAAAAAGAAATATGCACAGAATTTATTTCCAATTATAGGGCAAAGAAGCATAGAATGGCAACCTGTGAGAGCAAGGCTCTTGAAACATAGTATTAGGCTGCTGGAATTTTAGAATAAAGAACTTCAGTGATCTTCTAGTGGATATGATGAGAGAAAAAAATAAAGGGGGAGAAAAGAATAAAAGGGGAGTGGCACCAGTCCATACACAGTTGTTTCAGATGCTGCCTCAAAACACCAGAGTCATAGCCCTCCTCCCTGGTCCCAGGGACCAACGCCTCCCTGCAGTCCTACACTCTACTTGGATCAGAAATGAACCTTGACAAAACCAAGGCTGAAACTCTGTATCATTTCATATCTGGGACGTGATATGAAGTATCACGGCCCTGGGACTAACAAGGGCCGAGTGATTATGAGCCAATAATAACCTAGCACTTACCGTGCAGGGAGCCCGAGACAAAGAAAGCAATATTCTGTAACACCTTGAGTTTCTTTTTTAGCCAGCACTCAGTGATCCCAGAGGAGATTAAAAATACCATCCCCAATTTTTTTTTCATGAAACGAGTCCACAATGTCATCAGTTTAGTACAGAACACACAGCTCTGACCGTTCTTCTGAAATTTATTTTCTTACCACGAAATCTAAGCATAGTGACTACACATCATGAACACCTCCATGAGATGTTTCTTCTTTGCCTACTAGTAAATGACATGGTGTAGGATGCCTTCCTGCTATCCATTCACCTTTTGGAGCATCAAATTGGAATGACAGACTTTCAGAACTATAGGCTTATCCTGACTTTCCCAATTTAACATCCATGGAAGGTTCGAGGTTTATGTTTTGTGAGCTTCAGAGGTTTCAGCATCAGAAGAGGAAGAGAAGTCAACTCCCGAAATAATAACTATCGCTGATTGAGCACTGTCAATGTTCTTTAGCCAAAGCCCTCAAGGTGGTTGAACTATCTGGGTTTAGTGCTCACTGTGAGCTCACTTTAGAGAAGGCATATCACAGGACCATTGGGCATCTCAGTAAGAGAGTGTCAGAAAGAACTTATTATAGGGTGGGAGTACCGCCTGGGTCATTTGGGGGAGGGTCTCACAAAGCAGGGGCACAGAGACGCAGAGTAGTTAAGTAACTTGCCAGCAGGGAGGCAGAGGCAGACTCTGAGCCCAGACTCCCTTGCTCTAGAGTTCCTGCTGGTAATCACCGAGCTGTGCTGTCTTAGCCCTTGTGTGCTTCCAACACCCACTGGTCTCCTTCACTGCTGCCGCTGGTTGTCGAAGAGTTTTATAAACCTGTTTGGCTCAGTGCTGGAAGAAAGTCTCACTTCACTCACAAAGCTAAGTTCATCAACTCCTTCCACCCCAAATGTCTCTGCATACTTATCTTGTCTCTTTCTTACTCTTGTCCCTGGTGACGTTTTCCTGGAACCAAAAATGCCACCCACCTTGTGAGGCATCTCACTGGGCCCCTCTAGGTTCCCCTGATATCATCAGCTGCCAGAACCCATCTCTTCCCTCGGTGGTGCTGACAAAACATGGATCCGTTCAGGTTTTGGTGTGATGTCCCTTGTGACCCGATCTTCCTATATCCCCGCAACCCCAAGGTACAAATCATGATTGGTCAAAACAGTCATAGGAGGCTGAGCGTGGTAGCTTATGTCTGTAATCCTAGCACTCTGGGGGGTCAATTTAGGAGGATTGCTTGGGGTCAGGAGTTTAAGACCTGCCTGAGCAAGAGCAAGACCCAGTCTCTACAAAAAATAGAAAAAATTGGCTTGGCCCCTGTAGCTCAAGCGGCTAAGGCACAGCCACATATACCGAGGCTGGCAGTTCAAATCCAGCCCAGGCCCGCCAATCAACAATGACAATTATAACTAAAAAATAACCGGGTGTTGGCTCGGTGCCTGTGGCTCAACGGGCTAAGGTGCCAGCCACGTACACCTGAGCTGGCCGGTTCGAATCCAGTCCCAAGACCCGCCAAACAACAATGACGGCTGCAACCAAAAAATGGCCGGGCGTTGTGGCCGGTGCCTGTAGTCCCAGCTACTTGGGAGGCGGAGGCAAGAGATTCGCTTGAGCCCAGGAATTGGAGGTTGCTGTGAGCTGAGATGCCATAGAACTCTCCCCCCGGTGACACCTTGAGGCTCTGTCCCAAAAAAAACAACACAAACCACACACCCGGGGGTTGTGGGGGGGGGGCCTGTATTCCCAGCTAGTTGGGAGGTGGAGGCAAGAGGATCACTTAAGCCCAAGAGTTTGAGGTTTCTGTGAGCAGTGATGCCATAGCACTCTACCCAGGGCAGCAGCTTGAGACTTTGTCTCAAAAGAATAATAATAATAACACATAAATAGGAAAAATTATCGGGGCATGGTGGCACATGCTTGTAGTCCCAAATTACTCAGTGGGCTAAGGCAGGCGGACCACTTCAGCCCAGGAGTTTGAGGTTGCAGTGAGCAGATGACACTGCTGTACTCTACCCAGGCCGACAGGTGAGACTCTGCCCCCCTCCAAAACAAAACAAGTAGCCAAACAAAAACAGTCATAGACAGCTTCTCCTTTTGATCAGAAACTAGTCTAAATGTGGGCTTCCCAGTCTGTTATAGCCAGACAGATATAAGGGCAAGTGGGGGCACGAAAGGGAAGAAGAAAATGCAACCCCGGTATAAGGCACATCCTTAAAAGAGAAAATCCATGATCCTGGCTGTGCGGCAACCAGCTCATGGCTCTGAAAGGAAAGTCAAAATGCGAAGAAGGAAGGAAGGGAAAACACAAAGAGCCTGGTAGATTGTTCATTTCTGTTTTTGTTTTTAAATTTTTTTGGAGCCTGGTGGTTTAATTGTATTGCGTAGCTTCTGCATCAGGACTGGACTTTGGACTTATTCAGTGGGAAAAATAAACAATTCATTTGTCAAGCCCCAGTAAATTTTGTTATTTATAGCTGAATGCATTCTTATCTGATCCACTCAGCTTCTAATCTATAGAGTGAGGATAAGAATAGACCAACCAGGGTGGTGCCTGTGGCTCAGTGAGTAGGGTGCTGGTCCCATATACCAAGGGTGGTGAGTTCAAACCCAGCCCTGGCCAAACTGCAAACAACAACAACAAAAATGAATAAATAAATAAAAATAAATAAACTTCAATTTAAAAAAAAAAAAAAAAGAATAGACCAACCAGAACCAATACCCACCAGAATAGACGAAGTGAAATTATCGCTGTTCACAGATGACATGACCTTATGTGTAGAAAACCCTAAAAAAAAAAAAACCCTCGAACTGTTAGAACTAATTAATGAATTCAGCAGAGTTGCAGGATGCAAGTCAAAGCACAAAAATCAATTGTCTTTCTTTACATTAACAATGAAATTAAGAAAACAATTTCATTTAGAGTAGCATCAAAAGGAATAAAATATGGTGCCTGTGGCTCAGTGAGTAGGGTGCTGGTCCCATGTGCCAAGGGTGGTGAGTTCAAACCCAGCCCTGGCCAAACTACAAACAAACAAACAAAAATGAATAAATAAATAAAAATAAATAAACAACTTAAAAAAAAAGAATAAACTTAACCAGTGAGGAGAAAGACTTGTACACAGCTACAAAATATTGCTGAAAGAAATTAAAGAAGCTTAAGCAAACAGACGTCTTGAGTTCATGGATCAGAAGGCTTGATATTATTTAGCTGTAAATACCATCCACTGTAATCTAGAAATTCCATGCTGTCCCTATCAACATTTCAATGATAGTCTTGGCAGAAATAGACAAACCCATCCTAAAATTCATATGGTACTAAATGAGCCCCAATAGCCAAAAGGATCTTAAAAAAAGGGTAACATATTTGGAGGGCTTGCATTTCCTGACTTCAAAACTTACTACAGGAGTGGTGCCTGTGGCTCATTGAGTAGGGCGCCGGCCCCATATACCGAGGGTGGCAGGTTCAAACCCGGCCTCAGCCGAACTGCAAAAACAGAAAAATAGCCGGGCGTTGTGGCAGGCACATGTAGTCCCAGCTACTTGGGAGGCTGAGGCAAGAGACTCGCCTAAGCCCAGGAGTTGGAGGTTGCTGTGAGCTGTGTGATGCCAGGGCACTCTACCGAGGGCGAAAGAGTGAGACTTTGTCTCTAAAAAAAAAAAAAGAGAGAATAACTTACTACGAAGCAACAATAATCAACAATAGGTTACTGGCATAAAGACAGTAAAATAGAATAAAACGCTCAGAAATAAACCCTTGCACATATGATCAAATGATTTTACAACGGGGTAAGGGCAGACTTTTAAAAAAATGCTGCTGGGAGGCCAGGCACGGTGGCTCACACCTGTAATCCTAGCACTCTGGGAGGTTGAGGAATGGATTGCCTGAGCTCACAGGTTTAAGACCAGCCTGAGCAAGACTGAGACACTGTCCTTAAAAATAGCTGGGCTCTGTGGTGGGCACCTATAGTCCCAGCTCCTCAGGAGGCTGAGACAAAAGAATTGCTTGAGCCCAAGAGTTGGAGGTTGCTGTGAGCTGTGATACCCTGGCACTCTACTGAGGGCAACAAAGTGAGACTCTGTTTTGTTTTTTTTTAAAAAACAACAACAGAAAAAATGGTGCTGGAAATCTAGATATTCACTTGCAGAAAAATTGAAATTGAATCCTTACATAAGACCATATACAAAAATTAACTCAAAATAGATTGGAGACCTAAATATAAGTCCCCAACCTCTAGAAGAAAACAGGGGAAAAATTCATGACATTGGACTGGGCAATGATTTCTTGGATATGACACCAAAAGCATAGGCAACAAAGAAAGAAATAGAAAAATTGTACTTTATCAAAATTGACAACTTTTGTGCATCAAAGGATACTACCACAGAATGAAAAGGCAGCCCACTGAATGGGAGAAAATAATTGCAAATAATATATCTGATGACAAATTAATATCCAGAATATACAAGGAAGTCCTGCATCTCAACATAACAATGCAATTTTAAAATGTACTTTAACTTTATGGATTTTAATTAATTTACTAATAACAAAGAACTCAAATAGGTATTTCTCCAAGAGAGATAATACAGATAGTCAACAAACATATAAAGAGGGACTAAATCTCACTTATCAGGAAAATGCAAATCAAAATCACCACCTCCTATCCATTAGGGTGGCTATTATCAAAAAAACAAAAAATGGGCTTGGGCGCCTGTGCTCAACAGGCTAAGGCACCAGCCACGTACACCTGAGCTGGCAGGTTCGAATCCAGCCTGGGGCCACCAAACAACAATGACAGCTGCAACCAAAAAATAGCCGGCGGGCTATTTTTACAGGTGGCAGGCGCCTGTAGTCCCAGCTATTTGGGAGGCAGAGGCAGGAGACTCGCTTGAACTCAGGAATTGGAAGTTGCTGTGAGCTGTGATGCCGTTGCGCTCTATCAAGGGGAACAGCTTGAGGCTCTGTCTCAAAAAAAACAAAAAAACGAGTGTGTGGGGTTCCATATTTTCTTTTTTCTTCTCCACATCTAGCTGGATTGCAGAGTTAAATTTATGAGTATGAAATAAGAACCAAATAATTAAAAAAAAAGAAGAAGATCTACTCTCTACTGCCACGGTTTTCTTTAAAAAACAGCAACCAGCATATGCAGCTTTCAGTTGTTCAAATGAATTAGCCTCAATTTATACATGTGTAGACCCGGTATTAGAGATTATTGCAGGATTACTTACTCTAAATATGTTATTCAACATCGTTAAGGTGTGAAATAAAAGCTGATTTTTTTTTTAAAGTTCAGCCAGAAATAAGGAAAAATTCGCCTCTTTGATAATTTTTACTTTGAAAAATACTTAGATGTAAAAACCACTTCTCCCTCAATTCTTGGGATTACTTTGTTAATTTCATAAATGTTTCCTGCTTCAAAATTCTATGGGATTTCTTACTTTCAAAACACTTTAAGCTAAGTTATAGAGGAAAAGAGATAAATGTGAACATTCTATGTTTAAAGTGCTGGAAATAAACTTCAAAATAATTATAATCCTATTCCTATGATAAACCAATAAAATTTTAAAAAGTTTTAAAATTATCAGTATCTCTGGAAAGAAGGAACATTTAGATCTTGCTGATGACTGCAAATTGCTTTAGCATTTTTTCTTGGGCTAGCTATTCCATTTTACTAAATTGTTATAAAAATGCTCTTTTCAACAAATTGTTTTTAAAGAAAGAACAAAGCAAAAACTGACTTCTTTCTGAAGTCTGCGGAGGGACTCAGTCTCACTGCCGGTGATCAGAGAAACCCAGGGCTGAAACCTAATGTTTACTTATGATTTCTGCTTCTCTTCTTTCGTTTTCATCATGTACCTTTACTATTCAAAATCTTCTTTGAAAAGCTATGCTCTTAGACTAGATTTCGAATTTACAAAGAACAAAAGGGTATACAGAAAAGTATCCTCCCTTAGTTCCTTAACCACCCACTTTCCCTTCTTGAAAACAATTAAGACTTTACCCTGGTTGTGTATTCAGATAGTTTATGCCTTTGCATGTAAATATATATATACACACACACACATGCACACATATATCAATTCCTTCTTAAAGATCATTTTATGTTTTGAAATACATTATGAATCTCAGTTACAAAGTGTACATCTTGCCCTAGCCTATAATGTATAGTCAAGATCAAGGAAAATGACATGGGTGTAATGCTACCAACCCCAATACAGACCTTATTCTATCTACTCACTTTAATCCACCTCAATAACAGTATAGTATGCATTTTTTTCTTCATCTTGCTTTTTTACATTTAACAATAGAACTTGGAAATATCATCTCATGTCAATACATAGAGTTCTTCTTCCATCTCCTGAAAGATTATAGAGGGTACTACTGTATGAAAAATCAATTTAACCAGATTTCTATTGATGGGATATTGGATGGTTCTCAATCTTTTGCGATTACTAATAGTTCTGTGATCAATAATTTTCTATGTAAGTTATTTCTCACTTATGTGTGAATATATCTGTAGGAGAAATTCTTAGAAGTAAGATGGCTGTATCAAAGGCTATATGAATATGTAATTTTGTAGTTGCCAAATTACCCTCCAGGATGATTTCACTATTTATTTATTTGTGTAGAGACGGGGTCTTGTTCTGTCACCCAGGCTGAAGTGGTCTGATCATAGCTCACTGCAGCCTTGAACTCCTGGGCTCGAGCAATACTCTGGGCTCAGCCCCCTGAGCAGCTGGGACTATAGGTGCACACCACTATGCCTGGCTGATTTTTTAATTTTTTGATGAGATTGGGGCCAGCTATGTTGCAGTTTATGAGTGTGTGTTCTCCCCAAGCCTGTGTGAGAGAATTACTATTTCTTTAAACCTTCACCAACATAGTTTACTAACCTGATAGAAGGAAAAATAAATTTCAGGGGGCAGCACCTGTGGCTCAAAGGAGTAGGGCACCGGCCCCATATACCGGAGGTGGTGGGTTCAAATCCAGCCACAGCCAAAAAAAAAAAAAAAAAAGAAAGAAAAGAAATAAATTTCAGTGTGGATGTTTTTTTTTTTTTTCCTTACTATTAATAACGTTGGGAAGGGTGGCGTCTATGGCTCAGTGGGTAGGGCACCAGTCCCATATACTGAAGGTGGCGGGTTCAAACCCGTCCCTGGCTGACCTGCAACAGAAAAATAGCTGGGTTTTGTGGCCAGCACCTGTAGTCCCAGCGGCTCAGGAGGCTGAGGCAAGAGAATCGCCTAAGCCCAGGAGTTGGAGGTTGCTGTGAGCTGTGTGACACCACGGCACTCTATCAAGGGCAATAAAGTGAGACTCTATCTCTACAAAAAAAAACCCCAAAAACCAATAACGTTGGGTATATTATCATATATTGCCATATCTTGAAGGGCCATTTGTATTCCTTTTTCTGACAACAGTCTATTCTTTATTTTATTTATATCTTTATTTTTTGGAGACAGTTTCACTCTGTCACCCTGGGTAGAGTGCCCTGAATCATCATAGCTCACAGCAACCACAAACTCCTGGGCTTGAGCAATCCTCTTGCTTCAGCCTCCCGAGTAGCTGGGACCACAGCTCTTGCTCAGGCTGGTCTCAGACTCCTGAGCTCAAGCAAATTGCCAGCCTCGGCCTCCCAGGGTGCTAGGATTACAGGCATGAGCCACCAAGTCAGGCCACAACAATCTATTCCTTTTGCCTATTCTTTGGGTTCTGAGACCATTCTTATTGATTTGAGGAAATCTTTTCCTAAATCCTAATTTTAGGAAAATTAGGCTTTAGTCTAGAGAGTTTCAATTATTTCTCAGTAACTTGCTGCTTGTCTTTTGAAAGATGAAATTTAATAATCTTTTCTTGACTTCTGGAAATTATTCCATATCTATAATGACTTTCATACTCAACATTCATAAAAACCATTCTCCTAATTCTTTATCTAATGCCTGCAAAGTTTTCTTATCTTTATCTGAAATTTGTTTCAGTATAAGGTATGAGGAGTGACTTCAATTTTACATTTTTTTTTATTTTTATTTTTTATTAAATCATAGCTGTGTACATTAGTGCAATCATGGGGAACAGTGTGCGGACTTCATATACAATTTGAAATATTTTCTTCCAACTGTTCGACATAACCTTCATGGGATTTTCTCTTTTACTGTGTGAAAACATTTGTGTCCTGCATTTAGTAGGTTTCACCTGTCCTTTCTAAGAGACACCAATTATAGCCCAAGAACATGGGGAAAGGGGAGAGGGAGGGGAGGGGAGGGGTAAGAATGGGTGGAGGGAGGGTAATTGGTGGGACCACACCTGCGGTGCATCTTATAAGGGTACATGTGAAATTTACTAAATGTAGAATATAAAGGTCTTAACACAATAACTAAGAAGCTGCTGTGAAGGCTACATTAACCAGTTTGATGAAAATATTTTAATTGTATATAAAACCAGCCCATTGTACCCCATGATTGCATTAATGTACACAGCTATGATTTTAATTAAAAAAAAAAAAGCTACTGGTGAGATAACTGGAATGAGATGTCAGGAGTGAGACATTTGTTGTAGAGATGATGAAAGGCAGTGGGGAGGCCTAGACAGGACCCATCTTCCTGTCGGGGTGCTCATTTCTCCCTTCCTGGATGAGATATTGTCAGAAGGATGAAGACAAGTTCCAGGGATTTGATCTGCGAGGTCACAGTGCTGTCTGGGGGGTGGGGCTATCTCCGCGGTAACACAATACAGGTTGCCTCTGGTTAGATTTTCCAATAACTCATTAAAGGTCATGCAAAACTGAAAAAAAAACAATAAAATGAAATAATAAATAAATAAATAAAATGCTGCCTTCTATCATATATTAAATTCTCACCCTATTTTAAGTCGAATTCATGGACTTTCTATTGCATTTCATTAGCATGTCCATCTCACACACCAATATCTGTCAAAAAAATGCACTTTTTAATTATTATATCTTTAGAATATGTTTTACTGCTTCTCAGAAACCTGTAATTGTTTCCAATCAATGATTGCTATCGTCTGTGTGGCCTGTGCCCATGCCAGGGCCTCCCGCATCTAACTAACTTTATGGTCCATGGCTTTATGGCTGCATTTTTTCCCCACTTTGTTCCTTTTATTTGAAAGATTCTCTCCATTTTTCTTGTCCAGATTGGATCTTGTTCATTACTTAGATGGAGAGTGGTGGGGAAGGTATCCCCTGGACCTCCCAAATAATCCTAATGTCAAATATTCCATCCACTGTCTCTGCATATCCTTGAACTAGTCAAACCCAATGTCTTTGTAATGGACATCTTTTGTTCTTCCACATAGCTTCTCCTGCTTTTCAAGAACTGCTTCCACTCTGCCGCAACCAGGTGGGTTTTTGGGGGGCACTAAATTAGTATATCAAAGGTAGACACGTGACTTTTAAAAACATCTGTGATAGGGGAGGTGCCTGTAGCTTTGAGAGGCGGTGGGTTCAAACCCAGCCCCGGCCAAAAGCCACAAAAAAAAAAAAAAAGAAAGAAAAAACATCTGTGATTACAGATTAATTATTCCCTTTATGATCATGAAGTAGCCTTTGGCCTTCTTTATCTTTGGTAATATTCTTTGCTTAGAAATATAACTAGTAGATTATTCCTAACAATAAACTTATACAAAGTTTTGTACATCCGAGCTTATATGAATTAGTGATTTCAGGAATTTTGATGGAGAATAATACCAAGAAATAAATTTTAGATTTGTTCTTTCATATCCTAAAACCATGATAAATATAAATGGAATTTTCTTGAAAAATGATCATGGATAGTTTCACTGGCTCTCCTTTTCCTTCACTGACAAGTATAAGGTTTAAAATTTTCAGATGATCATAAATAATCAGGGCCTGATCATATTTGGCCATTAAGTATTTTTAAGACTTTTAATCTGGATCTAGGTTACACTTCAATAGTGAGTTGAATCCTGCCTCTTGAAACCGTACAAAATCCCTCTACCATTTTCAAATTATATTAGAATACACAGTTACCATCTTAACCATTTGTATGTGTCCAACTCAGTAGTATTCAGTATATTCATACAGTTGTGCAAGCAATCTCCAGAATTTTTTTTATCTGGCAAACTCTATACTCATTAACTCCCTGGAGTTCCCCACACACCCACCCCCAGCAGCCCCTGGCAACCACCATTCTACTTTCTGTCTCTTTAATTTTGAGTATCCTCCTTTTTTTTTTATTATTTCCCAAACAAATTTATTCTTGTTGTGCTTTAAATAGCAAGCATCTCAATTTAACTGACAATTTATAAAATGGTCAACAGGTATATGAAAAAATGCTTAACCTCACTAATCATCAAGGGATTGCAAATGAAAACTACAATGAAATGTCATCTCATTCCAGTTAGAATGGCTATTATCAAAAAGACAAAAAAAAAAAAATGCTGTCAAGGATGAGGAGAAAGGGGAACGTTGTACATTGTTGGTGGAAATGCGAATTTGTACAGCCACTAGGGAAAACAGCATGGAGTGAGGGGGTTTCTCAAAAAACTGAAAGTACATGCACCATATAATTCAGCAATCCCACTGCCAGTGGGATTTGCCAATATCCAAATGAAAGGAAATCAATATCGAAGAGATAGCACGCCTGGGTATACACAGCACTATTCACAATAGCCAAGATAGGGGATCAACCGAAGTGTGTCAGTGGATGAACGGATCAAAAAGTGTGGTGCATATACACAATGGAATGCTGTTTGGCCATATAAGAGAATCAGCTCTTGTCATTTTTTAAAAACACAGACGAACCCAGAGGACATTATATTAAGTGAAATGAGCCCAGAACAGAAGGACAAAGACCACATAATCTCACTCAGACGTAGAATCTAAAAAAGTCGGTCTCACAGCAGCAGAGAATAGAATCGTGGTTTCCAGAGTCTGCGGAGAGCAGGGAGGAGGGGGATGGGCAGCGGCTGATCAATCCCTGCAAACTCCCCGTTAGACAAGAGGGATAAGACCTGGTGTTCTACTGGGTGTCCAGAAGTTGCCCATAAAGTCGCCATACATAGGAAAAATGGGCAGTTGTATCTAAATGTGCCTTCATTTACAAAATATTTATTACAACATTTTATAAAGAGCTGGCCAACATGTAGAGAATACTTTGTAAATATTTTGTAATACTGCATTGTGCAGCAGGGTGACTATCCTTAGCAATAATCTATTGTGTATTTCTTCCTTTTTTTTTTTTTTTTTTTGCAGTTTTTGGTGGGGGCCGGGTTTGAACCCGCCACCTCTGGTATATGAGGCTGGCACCCTCCTTTAAGCCACAGGTGCTGCCCAAGTATTGTGTATTTCAAAATCGCTAGAAGAGTGGCGGCGCCTGTGGCTCAGTGAGTAGGGTGCCGGCCCATATACCGAAGGTGGAGGGTTCAAACCCAGCCCCGGAGGAACTGCAACAACAACAACAAAAAAAAATCAAAATAGCTAGAAGAGCAAATATTGAATGTTCTGAACATGAGAAATGACAAACATTTGAGGAGCTATATTTTCCAGATTTGATCATTATGCAATGTGCTCATGTATCAAAACATCACAATGTACCCCACAAATAGAATTATTATGTATTGATTAAAACTAAAATAAAGGCTCAGCACTCGTAGCACAGTGGTTACATGCACTGAGGCTGGTGGTTCGAACCCAGCCCAGGCCAGCTAAACAATGACAACTGCAAAAAAAAAAATAGCTGGGGGTTGTGGCAGGCACCTGTAATCCCAGCTACTTGGGAGGCTGAGGCAAGAGAATTGCTTAAGCCTAAGAGTTTGAGGTTGCTGGGAGCTGTGATGCCACGGCACTCTACTAAGGGTGACATAGTGAGATTCCGGCTCATAAAAAAAAAAAAATCCTACAATAAAACTTTTAAAAAGTGCAAAAAACATTTTATTGGACTTGATTTCCACGTTTATTTGACAATTACCAGTTTTATTTATATAGCAGTGTCTCTGCCTTCCGTGTTCTTTCACATACATTATCTTTGTGATTTAATTCAAAAGATTTTCTTCTTTTCCAGCTTGAGGAGGCATTGGGCTTAGCACTGTGGGGACAGAGCTAAGGGCCAGCTTTTTTCACCTGATGACAGTTAATTATTGGTGAAGTACGTGGTACATACAAAAACAAGAAATGATCATAAAATCATTTGCCTCACCATTTTGGAGTTTTAGTTGACAGGAAGGATTTAGAATCCAGCTTTGTGTTTACTTAAGGTTTAATGTGTCTTTTGGGAAAAATAAGGAGACACTTGGGACCAAGGGCTGAACATGAAAACATTGCTTTCTTCTACAAATACTTTCTGACTCTCTCTCTTTTTATAAATAACCTTCTTTGTTCCAAAACAGACTTACTATTTGTCCTTGAAAAAAAAATTTGTCCGAAAAAGGTTGATTTTCTGAGGCAAACGTTTGTTTAGAAAAATAGTCTAGAAAATTGTTTCGACTAGTGTAATTTATTCCCTAAATGATAACAAATTTTCTGCAAAATTCTCTCTTTACAGCTTGATCGCCTGCTGTCTGCATTCTTACATAACAGTTTCAGGCTTGTATATCTTTTATGCCCCAACTTCAGGAGAGAAGTTGGTCCTTAGAGTCTTTGAATATCCTTCAGGGCTTAGAAGATCACTCTGCTAGGCAGATTATATATATGCAACAAGCGTTTGTTTAATGGATTAATAAATTGATGAATTAATGACTGCTAGAAGCTTGGCAATTTTGCAGCTGTCTGTAAACCTTCTTTTCAGTTTATTGTGGATTGTGTTATAACCAGGGCCCTTACCCTATTTCTCACCTGCACCCCACCATCAATCTGTAAAGGCAATTTTACAACTTGGAATTTATCCCAGTAACCAGCCAAGGCCAAGAGAGAGATTAGTTGAAAGGGACAGCCCTGGCTGGGAGGCCCACTGGGAATTATTAATTATTGAAGTGATCAAGCACTTCAAGGCAGTGGTTAATCTAGTCTTGTCTGGCCTGGGAAACACTTAGAGGCACTTAATGAAAAGAACTTAATTCCTTGCTTTCCAGAGGAGCCCATAAAGGATGTTTTTGCATTAAATGGTAACGGAAACAACTACAGAACTAGGAAACAACATGGGTTTTCAGAAAAGCTTGATGCCTTTGTTAATTTATAGCATCATAATCTAATTGTAATCTAATCCTTCATTCAAAGAATGGGGAAAATATTGAGGCCTAGAGGGGGATAATATGACTTACCCCTCAAAACCCAGACAGCCCCAGATCTTAGCCTACAATCTAATTATGTTACTACTCAGTTCAGAAATATTTTTCACTCCAATGGTTCCCCTAAAGGGAGCATCAACATCATTTGAGATGCTGGCTAAAATTCAGATGCTTGGACCCAGTCACCAACTTATTGAACTGAGTGTGACCCCTGAGTTGGTACTGACAGAGAGCTGGACTCGAGAATCATTTGTATTCGGTACATGACACAATCATGTTGTCCTTGAAGGCAGGAGGGGGTTTTCTCTGTACTAACAGAGAGCTGGACTCGAGAATCATTTGTATTTGGTACATGACACACTCGTGTTGTTCTTGAAGGCAGGATGGGGAACGAAACCCCTTTCTTGGCAGGGGAGGACACCCCCAGAAAAAGGGAAAATTAAAAAGGAGTCAGAAAAAAGACAAGTCAGCTAGTTTACCTTTAAGCCAGCCATCGCTAAATTTCTTATCTGAACAAGTTTTCAGCCTTTCCTGATACTCTGGCCTATTGGGTATACAGCTAACACCAGTACCCAGCTGGGTCTATGAACACTCTGAGGAAGGTAATGGCCACAGAAGAGATTATGGCAAGGCACATCTTCTAGGTCATTTCCTGCCTGTTAAACAGACAAAGCAGATACCCATTGTGGAGTTTTGCATTTGGCTGGGACAGAGACCAAGGGAAGGAGCCCTGAAATATGAGCAGGAGAGCTTGTATCCCTTATCGCAGAGGAAAATCCTCTGTGGTGGTGATGAGAGGAAACTGCCTCTCTCCCACCGATTCCTCAGAGGAGATCAACGCCAGTGGAGTTTTAGTCCACAGTGAGCTAGTGGAGCTTAACACCTCCCTAGGAATCTGTGTGTGACTCTGGACAGGAGGCTCCCCCCCCCACAAGGCTCAAGTTTCAGATTCCTCAAAACTGCTCAAATCCTTAAAGTTAATAGTAATAACAGTAGGAGCTGCTATGCTCACTCAGAGAACCTGCTGGTGTCTTTGTCCCCTTGCCCAGCTTACCACCTGGGCAGATAGATTCCAACAAAAGCTGAGTGGAACAGAGACTGGAGCCCCTGAGCTCCCACCTTTGAAAATTCCATTCAATGTCTCTTTCTTCATCATTGTTCCTAACTTTATATTTCTTCAGTTGGTCACGCCAGTTCCACAGGTCTTTGCAGACCCCGGGGTGGGACCCCAACAGTTTTTTTTTTTGTAGAGGCAGAGTCTCACTTTATTGCCCTCGGTAGAGTGCTATGGCGTCACACAGCTCACAGCAACCTCCAACTCTTGGGCTTAGGCAATTCTCTTGCCTCAGCCTCCCCGGTAGCTGAGACTACAGGCCCCCAGCACCATGGCTGGCTATTTTTTTGTTGCAGTTCAGCCGGGGCTGGGTTTGAACCCACCACCCTCCGTATATGTGGGTGCCACTGAGCCACAGGTGCCACCCAAGACCCCAACAGTTTTGACAGAGCTAGACTTGAGAATCATTTGTATTTTTCTTAGTACCTACTGTAGGAATTTCTGTCCTGAGTTTTTTTTTTTTTTTAATGTGCTGATAAATTTGCCTTCATCTCTTAAGAGGGTCTTGGGTCCTGTCCGGCAAGGAGGAGGATGAAAGCGAGAGTATGAAAGCCAGTGTTGCAGAACCCTAGTCTAAAGGGGAAAACTGTTGGCTCAGCACCTGTGGCTCAGCGGGTTAAGGCGCCAGCCACGTACACCTGAGCTGGCAGGTTCGAATCCAGCCCGGGCCCGCCCAACAACAATGACGGCTGCAACCAAAAAATGGCCGGGCGTTGTGGAGGGCGCCTAGAGTCCCAGCTACTTGGGAGGTGGAGGCAAGAGACTCGCTTGAGCCCAGGAATTGGAGGTTGCTGTGAGCTGTGATGCCACAGCACTCTATCCAGGGTGACAGCTTGAGGCTCTGTCTCA
>CAUYON010009150.1:0-34286 GCA_963573935.1 Arctocebus calabarensis
GGATTAATAAACTGTGGTACATGTATACCATGGAATATTATGCAGCCTTAAAGAAAGATGGTGACTTTTCCTCTTTCATATTTACATGGATGGAGCTGGAACATGTTCTCCTTAGCAAGTATCTCTAGAATGGAAGAAGAAGTATTCAATGTATACACCCCTAATATGAGGCAAATTTATATTTTTCAAGTGAAGGCTACAACCCAATTATTGCTCAAGAAGATGGGGAAAGGGGAAAGGGAGGAAAGGGGAGGGAGAGGGTGGGGGGAGAGGGGACAAAGGGTGAGATCACATGTGGGGTACATATTTGAAGGGTCACGAGAAAACTTCTAAATACAGATCAAAAATGTTTTCACATAGTAAATGAGAAAATCTCATGAATGTTATGTCAATTAGGTTGATAAAAATATCTCAGATTGTATGCGAAGCCTGCACACTGTACCCCATGATTGAACTAATGTACACAGCTACGATTCAATAAAAAAAAAAAAAAAAGAGATAGTGGTTCTAAAGGGTGGGTATGATTTAGCAAGGCTGAGAGGAAGGGGTCCAGAAAGGGGGGCTGGAGCACCAGGGCAGGCACACCAGGGCAGGTGAGCAGCCTCACTCTGTGCTACTGAATGACTTCGGAAAAAATAGAGAGTAACTCGACAGCTTTTAAAGTTCTAGAATCTGACTTTAAAACAGAGGTTTTTATAGTCACATAGGGCAAAATAAATGTGACCCACTCGAAGTCAAACAGGCACTGAAACATAAATGACACATGAACTTCTTCCCTGTACAGGTGCTAGCATGAGAATGCAATCCAAAGGGTAAATGTGAGGGTTTGTTGTCCTGGAATCAGCTCTTGTTAGACCTTCACCCAACCTTCCAGATCTCTCAGTTGCCTCTGAGCTCCAGCAAAGCCTTGTGTATTTGTACCAAGGCTGTTCTCAGTGCTGGGGTGCTAATGAGGCCTGGACACTGCCCAGTACATTGTGGGAGGGCATGATGGGCGCTGTGGGCACCATGGTCATTCTTTCAGAGAATGAAACCAATGTCACCGCCATTAACATGCTCAAGTTCAAAGGACTCAGTGGTGAGGAACAATGGCTTGAACAGGGGAGGACGTGTCTTCTCTATTCCTGAGATGATGCAAAGGGAAAAAATTCAAGAATACTATTCTACCCAGGCCTCCTCCTCCTCTACCGTGACACACCTTGGCAGTGCTTTGAGAGCTTAGAGGTTTGTCTTTAGGAACACACAGGCCAGGGCAAGTGGTGTCTCACCTATTCTGCAAGGAAACTAGATTTAACACAGAATTCAAAGACATCATGTAATACATATCTAGTCCATCAGACTGCAAGTGATTCTCTGCCCACCTTTCTTGTTTTCTTTATAGATATAGATAACATATGTTAATTTATGTATATATCTATATATACATTATGTTAATTTATGTGCATATGCCTATATGTGGGTATCTGTTATGTGTGCATATGAATATGCAAATGTGTGCATGTATATGTGTATATGAAATAATGTAATTTATATGTTTATATATGCATATATAAGAAGAACAGGAGAAGCAGGGAGAGAAACAATGTATATATAGATATACACACACATAAATATATAATACAGCACAATGCCATTTTATTAAATTGATGAACACTTAGTCTCTGCATGTGCTAGCCTGATGACAGGTACTAGAACACAAGGTTACATGAGCACCAACACCCTCACGAAGCTCCCCACCTGGAGAAAGATGAACTGAAAGCTGAAATGCCCTCTCTGTCAGCGTTGTGGCTTCTGATAGCGAACAACAGCCTGTTCTGGTGGTTCTAGAGTGTGGTCAAATGTGCATGCTCGAGCCACGCTGGCTGGGCCCAGGTCCCATCTCCACCACTTTGTAGGTCTGTGACACCAAACATGTGACTCAAGCTGCAGGGTCTCCACTGGCAAAATACAGTCGTGCGCTGTACAACGATGTTTTGATCAATGATGGACCACATACAAGACAGTGGCACCTTATGATTTTAATACTGTATTTTTAGCGTACCTTTTTTATGTTTAGAGATGTTGAGAGACGCAGATACTCACCGTTGTGTTACAACTGCACCAGTATTCAAGGCAGCCACAGGTTTGCAGCCTGGCAGCAACAGGCCATAGTACCTAGTTGTGTAGGAGGCTGTGCCATCTAGATTTGTACAAGTTCACTCTATGACCTTCACACAAAGCCAAAATCTCCTAATGATGCATTTCTCAGAAAGTATCCCCATCATTAAATGACTCAGGACTGTATCTACAGCAGTGCCTTCTTCATAGGGTAGCAAGGATTAAATGATACAATTGAAAACACACTTAATTGGCATCAAGAAGGCATATTGATAAAAGGTTATTACTATTATATTACCCTAAGTGAAGTATCACAAGACTGGAAAAACAAACACTACACATACTTTTAAACTAGAACTAACCGATTAGCACATGTGTGCACAGAGGAATGTAAACCTTGGCAGAAAACAAACAGAGGAGGAAGGAAAAAAACCCTACCTAACGGGTACAATGAACACCATCCAGATGATGGGAAGGCTCATAGCCATGATTCAAGCATTCTAAAAGTGATCCATGTAACAAAAAAATGTTATTATTATGAAGAAGAACATAAGGTTCTACAGCAGGTCACAAAAAAGAAAAAGGTCAATCTAACTTGGGAGGGATCAGAAGACGCTTTGCAGACAGGTGGTATGAAGTTGAGAACCCTTCCTAATAACAAGTGCTTGTCAGAGAACAATGGGAGAAAAGGTGGGCGTCCTAGGGTAAGAGTTTGTTCAAAGATCTCAAAGTATGAAACACACCCGTATGTCCAGAGAACTGCCAGCAGATCAGCATGACCAGAGTAAAGGTTCAAGGTCAGAGAGAAATCAGAGCCAGATCTGGAAGGGCCACCAAAAAGCCCTAAGCAAGGGAATAACCAAGTCAGACTTGCCTTTTAGAAGGCTTAGGTAATATGAACATACTTTCACCTTTCCAGGGTCACCATGGTACCAATCAGTTATCATGAATACCAGTGGAATGTATTAAAACCACAAAACACAGGACTTGAAATTCACATGTTCTTTCCTCTGTTGGTAAGTCTTCAAAGGTTTTTGTTTTAGTTTTAGTAATGAATTGTCTGCTTTTTCCATGCTGATGGAGTCGCTGAGGAAGGTTTTCTTTACCACTAGTCTCTTCTAGAATGATTTTTAAACACTCATATTCCTCACCACAAGGAGATTCCTAAGTGGCCACTTTTTAGCACTCAGAAGAGCTGCATGACAATCGCTGGCCCTCTAAGGGCACAGGCAGCAACTGAAGCTTTTGGGGTCAAGATCCAGGTGGGTTGGGGAGGCAGTGCGGGAACAAGATGAGAAAGGAGACCCCAGAATAAAAGCCATGTGAGCAAACAACAGCCAACAGGAGGAGCAAGAAAAACAAAGATGGTCACCAAGGAAGAGGAAAAAGAACTTATGATTTAGTCTGAAAGGGAAAGGCAAAAATCAGATAAGATGAAAATGTAAAGTAGCTCTTTTAAGGGAAGTTAGTGAATAGATCCTTGGGGCAGGGTTTAGAAAGCCCACTAAACAGTTTGAATATATCTACATCAATTTGTTCAGTCATCATTTATGAGGTTAGCCTATTAGTCATTTCCATTAATTCTGTTTGTTCAAATTTGTTCTGGTACCTTCCATGCCAGGCACTGAAGATTCAGAGCTGAATCAGTCTCCATCTCCACTCAGTAGCTCACCTGCTACCAGACTGGAAAATAACTTGATACCACAGAAAGCACATGGTCTCTACCCAGGAAAGACTCACGGCAGCAGGGAGAGAACTGAGCTGTCGAGCACCTGATTTGTGCCGGGTGTTGTCCTAGGAGAGCTTGTATCCGCTGTCTCATTTAACCTTCATAACGTTCCTTTGATACAATCAACAGGCACGAACGATCTATTTTTCTGGCCCCAATTTTCTCTGTCCCATATTAGAGAAAACAGAGGCAGCAGGTGGGAAAGAGGGCATTAGACAAGGAAAAGAAGCTGAAACACCGAAGTTTTCATTTTAGACAGCCTCTCGTTTCCAGAACTATAACCTTTGGATCTGGACTTAGAGTTTCATAAAACAAATGTGGCTTTTTCCAGCTCACTTTTTCCCTTTAATTTAACACAACATTGCCCCAAATGCCCAGACTTGTTAACATGCTCGCTCTGTGCGTGTGCATTTGTGTGTGTGTGTGTGTGTGTGTGTGCTGGCATGTTCAATTCAGGTACAACTAGGAAATGTCACTATCCCCGCAGGATCTGCCAGTTGCTCAAACCCAAATTCTAGACACAGCTGTCCTATCATTGCCCTGGGACAGTCTCTTTGTACGGCAGTTGCTGCAGCCTGGAGGTGCAAAGCACTAGTGGTATCTTACTTGTTTTAAGTTGTCAAAAATAAAACAAAACCAAACCCAAAAAATCATACCAACCCATAATGTGGGACTTCAACTTGGCATGTACTTTACGGACAACTGAGAAATTCCAATACAGCATTATAGAACAGTTAAAGCAACCATGAAAAGTAACAAGATCTCTGTCAATCACTCTTTTATTTTTTAGACAGCAATTTTCTTCCTAAAAAAATCAAACAATAAATTACTTATTGAACGTCTACTATACGTACTATGTGCATCCCATGAGACCTTACAGTATTTCTTTTCATTATCATTTTTCTTCTTTAAAACATTTAAAGTGTTTGTTGATCAGGATGCTTTAGCTGTTTTCTCTTTAAACAATTTTATTGTTACAAATGTCTTCAGAAGTTTAACACTTTGAGGGCTATGCAGTTTTCTGGGCTTTTTTGTTTTGCTTTCTTTCCATTATTGTTTTCACCTAAAGCATTCCCTTTCCTTTCCTACTCTCTGATTTTTGGAGAGGGGGAAAAAAAAATCTAGCATCTGAGGTCCAAGGCCACTTGAAATGTCTAGGCTGGGGATTGCTAATGACCTCCCAGAGATAACCCAAATTGCTGATTTAGCAAAGCTCATTCTTGACCTTGACACAAGACAGGACAGGCAAAGGGGAAAGACTTGGAGGGAGCAGAGAAAGAAAAAGGATCACAGAAGTGCTCAGATCTCGCCAAGCCCCTCCCCCATTCAGCAAACACCTGGCTGAGTTGGAAACCGTGACCAGCCCAACCTTCCTATTGGCACCAATTGAAGCTGTCAGCTCTAGGCTTGTCACCGGTTGCACTGGGAGGCCCCCGGGCAGCCACAAGAGCCCTAATTAGGCAGAAATGACACTTCTACAACTGACCTGCCAGGACCTTTGGCAAACCATTTAACATCATTAGTTAACATTTTTTAAAAGTGTGAATGTAAATGAACAGCCAGTGGCTTTCAATGGAGTTTGTCGGTGGCATCTCCCCCTCCCTTTCTCACTCTTTCTCTTTTTACATGAATAGTCCGCTTGTTTTCTCCAGAACTGGAGGGAGGCACTGAGGAAGACCAGTCCTCTGAGAGGAGAGACTTGGTAAAGCAAAAACATGCTCAGAAGAGCCAGAGACCATCTCTTCCTGCCTTTGTATGAGTCTGAACAGAGACAATCTCCCAGGGCCACCAGAGCAGAGCAGGGAGACAGCGTGAACTGGTGACTGATGCTAGGTCCCGCGCTCCACGGTCTGCACTTGTGAGCATGGCCAGCGACGACCCCAGGCTTTGGGTAGGTGGGAAACTCACTCGGTGCCTCAGAAATACTTTCTCCCAAGCCTCTTATCACTTACTGGCTTTCTGGACAAGCAGACATTGCTTGTTCCACAGCAGCAGTTTGGCAAATATCTTATGTGCACAGAAGTTTAAACATCCCACTTTTAAATGTACCTAGTCCCTCTCCAAAGGAATAAAGATCTAGGGGTAATCATTTCAGACGCCAGTTTGATACTTACACATATAAGTCCATTTCCTACCTGAAGCGCTTATTTCCCACTTTGAATCACGCTTCATTTTGTTCTTTGCTTTACACCCACAGAATCCGTACACGCCAACACTGTCCATCTGTAGGAGGGGGAAAAGAGTTTTACTGTGAAAATGCGGCTTTGTCTGTCTGTGCATTGCTTAAGCTCTTGAGTCGCACACTCTTGTGCACACTCCTGCTGGTTGACTGAAGAGGCACAGTGGGGCAGAGGGGGAGCCAAGGGTTAGGTGGGCACAGGGGCGCTGGGTCCCTGGCAGGCTTTTGCACTTACCACCTACTGGTTGTGTGGCCTTGGGCAAGGTGCTTAGCCCTGAGTCTCAGATGTTTTTATCTGCAAGACAGAGATAATGCCTTACTATGTCTATGTCCCAGTGAGAAAAAAACAGGTAGAAATATCATGAAACCTGGAAAGTGCTGTGTAAAGAAAAGAAGTCATGGACAGATAAGAGCTGCCCAAATTGAAGAATCCGACCAGGTTGTCTCTCTCTTTTATCGTGGAGAGATGACATGGAGAATTTGCCCTATCGTTTCCCAAGGCATGCTCGGCCAAGGCCACTACACTACCAGCACATGGTCCCTCCCTATTCTCCCCCTCTGCTCCTGCTTATTCTCAAAAGGGCTGTAAATATTACAAAAAACAAGTGCATGGGTGCAAAGCAAATTCCTAAAACCCACAATTATGTTAGCTATTTAGTCACTCCCTGGATCCTAAATAGTACGAAGGGAGAAGCCCTCCTTGTCCATCTCTGGCTTCTGGAAGCCCTGTGAGCAGTGAGCAGCAATGGGTACACAGTAGATGCACAATAAATGTTTACTGAGCGGCAATTCAAGAAGTCAGCTTCCAGATGTGTGCTTAGAGCGATCAGAATGTGCGTGTGTTACAGAAGCAGAGCAGATCCCGAAATTGGGAGAGCTTTACTTGTCCCTGAATTAAAGATGAGTACAATCAAGCAGGAGGCGGGCGGTGGAGAATGCCTGCAACTTAGTCACGAGAGAAGCAAAAGAAAACAATCTTAGTTTGGGGCAGAAAGAGAGTGAAAATACTGGGAAATGTCCTTAATAACAGTAAAAGTCAACCGGGAAAACTGCTCATCGTGATGGAGCATTTAGTGCTTTTAAGCTAAATACCTCAGCATATTAAGCAAATAGAGAAAAGCCAGCTAGAAGATGTCAGCAAATTGAACCGAACAGTGCTCAGAAAGCCGATAGGAGGTGTCTGGTTCTGACCCCTTTCCCAGTCACATGCCTGGGCCCAGCCTGGTTGTTTAGTGTTGCCTCTTCTCTCCAGCTGCGGAGCTTATTGAAAAGCTCTTGCTCCCCGCCTGGTTTTGGCACATTTTCTGCAGGTGCCTCCTACTGTGGCCACAATGGGCTGCTAGGGAGGTTTAGACCTGTCAACAGCTATGGGGAGGGGGTGGTGATGGCGGAGGGAGTGCAGTCATTGTCTTAAAGGGCCAGTGACATTGTGTGCCACCAACGAGCCTGCAGCACTGGCACCTGCTAATGAGATGAACCCTTTCTCCCACTCTCTCTTTCTCTCTTTAATGATTTAACTTGATTGCTTTGGTTCCTTTCTGGAAGGGGAATTGCTCCATTGATCATATAAAGTAATTGCCTGTAAAACATTGCTCTGCAACAACTACTACTTCCCTGGCTGAAAATGTCACAGCAATTGAAAAGCTCTTAGCCCCGTTCAAGAATGAGGTTGCTAAAGAGAACAGTCTTTGCATACGTCCCCAAGATACTTCTGTGTTTCTGGAGTTACAAGTTTTTGGTGTGGCTGGTGAATTTTTAGGACAGAGAATTTCTTTCCTGCAGTATGGTATGGTTTTTGTGTGATATTCTAGAAAACTAAACGAACACATTTAAAAAAAAAATTCCCTGAACCCTAAAATTAGATATATTTATTCAGAGAAAAAAAATGATTTTCTTACTCATGCAAGTTTTTCCACAGAAGCTGTACATTTGGAGGGACACCCACATAGGTTCGGAGTGATTCAGGGAGTCTTCGCCTCACAGAAGAAGGCAACATCTTTGTCTAGGAGGCAGCCGGGTTTTGGAAAGAGGAATTGATGCTTTAATTGTTTAGGATTTGCTGGTTTTCCAAACCTGTCACTTGGCGGCGGCAGTGACACACTATGGGAATAAGGACCACACATTTAAAGAGTTTTCATAAATAGCTTTCTTAACTAGTCACTGCCACAGCAAAGTGAGGGAGTAATTTACCTGAGGAACAATCACTTTATCGTAGGCATGAACCTGCCAACGAAATAAAAAGCTGTTAGGGATGGTTTCGTTTTCCTCTGACAAGGGAAACCCTAAGTTTGTATCTAAATGACAGAGACTTTTTCAATTTAATTTGTGGAAAGCACCTTTTGCAACATGCAAGGTTGCCGTATTGCCAATTTGGGAACAGAACTCAGGTGAATCACCTTTCACCAGGATACTCCGTGGATATTTTTTTCCAGCTCATGAAGTTAAGGGCAGTAGATGTGCCTATTATCACACTTTTTAATAAAGGCAAAAATGTCTGCCTACTTACTAACAAAGAGCATAGAGAACTGAGGTAGGACCAAAAGGCCATTTATAATTATAAATATAAAAAAGCCATGGAACTTTTTACATCTAAACCCTCTGGAAGATCATGCTACAAGTTCCATAACTGTAAATAGGCACAGCATTTTTTTCTTGGAATTTAGAGATGTGGGATTTTATATTTTAAAATCTTTTAATACACATACTATCAGAATATACGTGACATTCAGTCAAGACACTTATCCATACATTACCAAAATATACCATATATGATAAAAGAGGTTTTTCCTTTATGTACCTATTTATTAAACACAATACAAAAAAATTCCTTAAATGTGATCCCATTTAAAAAAGCTGATTCCTGGATATGAAGGATTATGTTGACAGCCTTTAAACCAGCAGCTTCAATGTTTTTCCTATTTGCTTATATTACAAAGTCTTTTTGCCTATAAAGTGATACGTGGATTTTAGATAATTAGATATACATAGTATAATTAGATAACTAATAAAGAAGTAAATCAAATATGGAACTAAATAACCCTAAAAGTTCTGCCTGACTGAGGCCTTTATCTAAAAACAAGATTCATACTGTCATGGGAAGCAGATAAGTGAGCAGTAAATATAACTACACAGCAATTTCTCGCAGCTCTGTCTACAAGGGACGCAGTCCAGACCGAGGAAAGGGGGTTGAGCTGAGCCCCTGCAGACAAGAATAGGAGAGGCCAGATACAGGGGCTAGAAAGAGAAACCCCACTAGTAAGGAGCAGTGCAGGCAGCAGGGTTCTGGGAGAGGGCCTGGGAGGTGGCATTCTGGGTGGCAGGGAGCCGGGAGGTGGCTTAGCCTGCTGCAGGTCCTCAGGCCAAGTGTCCTCTCCATGAACTCCCAGAGTAGGAGTGTGAGTGGACAGTTTTAACACCATTTCACCATGTTCCTGGCCGCAGGGGCGGGGGGAGAACATTTGAAGAGGAGAGAGATGAACCAAACAAGCACCTCATCTGCCGAGTGAAGGTCCCATCTGACAGCACCACGGGACAGGTTTCACTTTTGCATCCCCTTCTGTGGTTTACTTGTATGTGATGCAAGAGATCTGGCTAAAATTCCGAAATTCGAAGACAACAAAATCACGCTTTATATCTTATTACTTATGTGGATCTCAGTAGCACATTTTAAACTGCCTGACTGCACAAGGTATAAATTAGCCTTTACTTAAGTTTATTTGAACTTCATACTAAAGAGGATTTGTAAAAATGTTGCACTTTTAAAAGCCAAAGAGGATTTGCAAAAATGTTGGTGCACTTTTAAAAGCAAAAGCATTTTTGTTTTATGTTGCATTATTCCTATGTTCATGCATAGCTGATTCAATGTATACAGAGTGGTGAGAATTAGAACCCAGGCTAATGTGTGATTATTCTGAGTGGTAAATGCTAACATTTCTCATAATTCAGATTTGTAAATGTACTTGTAACGTGAGACCCACACACACTTGAACCTGAGCACTTTATTTACTTAGTAGATCCATGGGTTTACATTTGTTACCAATACGAATCTCATCCAGTAAAAGTTAACCCACAGAAATGTTAAGATCCTTTATAGTTAAATAAAAAACTAACATGAGTCCGAGAAGTAACAGGACCTGTTGAAATGTTTGTATTCAATATGTAAGGTGTGCATACTTTACAGTTAGAAAATGATGTTAATCTGAACTTTTAAAAATATCTCCTGAATTATAATAAAACCATTGGCTAAAGGAAGAAACCGATTTTACTATTTTATGCCTTTTCAGAATGCACAAGATTAGTATAAAACAACATTTCAACCTCACAGAAGGAGAGTATGATCAAGTCAGACATCACAGAAGATACATGAGCACAGACTTCACTCCCCTCTCACACAAAGGGCTTAGCTCTACATTTTTATTTCTTACAATTTTCTTAGAATTACACACTGCAAAGTTTCCTTTCTTTTAAAAGAAAGAAAGCATTAAGTAGTCAAAGGCTTTCTTAGTTTGATACAGATCATAGACCTTTCCTCCACGTCCTTCCAGGGTTACAGCTTATTTTAAAATAGATGTGCTTTAGTAATCAACACAAGTATAAATCTAAAAGACTAATTTTAGATGCCTACTATAAATAAAAACCTAAAATCCTACCTACACATTTTAGGTAAGATAAAAATAGGTAAGACAAGATGGCATGAGGTGGGTAATCCTAAAGTCTCAATTTGGAGAGTCAGGTGAGTCTGCCATCAACATAGGAACGGTTTGATCACAACCACAGTAATTGTGGGGACTGATCCTGATGTGAAAGCTGAACCTTGGCCCCAGAGGGTACAGGCATGGGTGTGACATGTCTGATTCACTCGCCAGGGTTCAGTCTTGTGCCAAGAAGGACAGTGCTCTTTAAGAGCTTGAAAAAGAGTATGAAAAGTTCAAGGCATGAACTCGTGAGTTAGAGCCAAACCCAGACAGCATACATAGAGGAGGGAAAAACAGTTATTTATAGTTGAAAAAAACAAAAACCAAAAATAAAAAAGACACGTGGAGATTCTTTTTGTTCTCATATAATAAATAATATGGTGGAGATAATCTATGGCAAATATAAAAGAGTTCTTATAATTTTGAATTCTTCGTTTTGATTGCATATCTTACCTTTGTAGATTTACAATTATCTCAAAAAAAAAAAAAATCCTTAACTAACTTTCCAACATTAGAAGAAGCATACAAGAAGTTACTGAGATGATATCGTTCTTGCAAATCTTCATTTCTTAAGAATTAGAAATGGCTGTATTTTCTGTAGGGTAAAAAAATGATGACACATAGGACAATATTCATTCCAAAGCTCATAAATTGACAAATACACATTTTGTTTATTTCAAATATTATACTTTAAAATAAAAATTATGGTTATAACCCTTTATTCTTACTCTAAAAAGCACAGTCTTCGATTTTTATATTCTCCATACCAGCCTAGGAACTTGTATTTTTGCTTTTGGCTTGGTCAGAAAGAAAACAAAGCATTGATGATCAGGCAGCCAATGTTCAGGTCAGATCCACAAGTTAATGTAAATCCCAACAGGTGTTGGCTTAGAATACTTTTATATCAAAAAGAAATTTGGTCCTAGTTCCCTCAAATAGGAACTCTACTTTTAAAATTTGAGAGGTAGGAAAATTCTTTAGACAGTATAGAGAAGTAAGACGAACCGAGATGGCTCTTTTCTATGAGATCCTGTGCTTCATAAGTTTGTTTCACAATCTTCCCTATTTTCAAATTCCCACAAAGTTTCTAAGACTAGATTGCAAATATTGGGTCATGAACTTTGAGAAGAATGATGACCTCGGATTGCTGAAGGGTATTTTAAATCAATCGGTTGCTTATAAATCAACTCCAATTTTATAACCATCTCACGGCTGTTGAGCAAGTGTGGCTCCTTCAGGGAGCTTTGCTAGAGCTGACAAGGGCAGTGGGAGACAGTGAACCCTGGATTACTCACGCTGCTTCCGCGGCTGTCTCTCTATGCACACAAAAAGAAATGGGGGTCAAGGCAGGCACCCAGATACTTCCATTCAAAACCTCACGTTTGCCTCAATTATTTATTTCAAGTGAAAGTACTTTCACATAAAATTATCCTAATACACATCAACTCTTTCTTCCATTTTGAATACAACTGGACGTGAGAATCTCTGGCATTTTCCTATTCTTTCCTATCCCAAACTGTAGGAGTTAAATTACAGCTGCTAACGATACCCCAGGCCAAAGGTAAGCATCATAAGTAACATATTAAAAGCATTTCCACTTTAGCAATAATATTTCAGTCTTTTGTCCTTACTAAACTATTCTCCTCCAAGTACGAATGGAAACTTTTTTCTTTTCTGAGAAGTCAGTTACGATTATTAGTTTTATTTCAATAATATCCACTGATTATTAGTTTTATTTCAATAATATCCACATAAGGTGTTGAATGCACAATCATGAAAGATAATAATTATATTATTTAATTAAAAACAGGATCTCCATACATTATCCCTTGTTAGCATACAATACAATTTGGTGTATTTTTAAAAATTAGTCACAGAAATTCAATCTAACAGTACAGATTCATTCACATTTTTCACTTTAAATAATTTTGGAGGTACACAGTGCTCCAAAAATTATCATAGTGATGATAATTTATATACAATTGTCATATATGCAAGATTCAATTAAATCAAATCTATTTTGAGAAATATGCCTAAAATGATCTTATTCACTAAAAAACTCCCCAAATTCATAATTCTTCAAACAATCGTTTTCATTCTTAATTAGTGACCAGTGTTTGGATTTTTAAAACTACCCAAAGAACTAGAATTCTCAAACTTCTTAAACAGGAGAAAGCAGCAATTCTGAAAGGCAAATCAAGACAGAAAAAGAAAATAATAGCAACCACCACAACAAAGCGACAACCACCCTACACTCTGCCGATAATTAACGTTAGGAGTCAAACACTAAATTTTTAACAACTGAATTTTGTAAAGCCCCCAAATAATTTTTAAGGTATAACATCACCATAAGCATCATGGCCAGGCTGGCAGAAACCACCAGGCATAAAGGGAAAGATCGTCTTCTGCATTTGTTGTAAGAAACAGATAATTCCTCTTAAGCAGATTAACTTAAAGTACATTTTCAAGGAAGTTAAAATCCCCTTCAATCAGGTTCTTAAGTTTAATTACAAAAGTCAAACAATTTATTAACTCTCATTGAAATTCAACAACAAAATAGGCACAGGACAGACTCTCAAGGGCCAGGAGACAGGCCAGATCGATATTTGCAACAGTAACCAAGAAAACATGTTTAGCCATAACTTGATAAAACATCTAACTGGTCCTCTTAACTGGGATTCTTCCTGGCTCTCTTCTTTGCTGCCCCCTATGTGGGAAATGCATTTAACATCATCTTTGCTCCCAACACATACAATTACAATATTTATTTTGCTACTTTTATATTAAGAATAAAAGTATAAACCATAAAACCTATCCTTCGCAGGATATTTTAAATGTATTCCTTTTGCTGTCTTAGCCCCCTAATTAAGCTACAAAAATACCTTTAAGTTGTGTCTAGTGCCATAAAGTTAAAAAATTATCTATTTAGAAAAGCCAAAATAGCTTGCTTAAAGAGTTTCTTTGGCCGGATCTTTTCTTTTTCTCTTTACTGTCTAAACTCACTGGGATAATTGCCCTGCTTCCAGTTTCATTCTGCCCATATAGATATTGTGTGTCTATTCCCAGAAAAAATACCAATTAAACTGCCAGCAGTAGCATCTCCAACAGTATCTTTTGGTCTTCAGTGTCAAAGGCCTTTGAACAAATGACCGGAAGGCTGAATCTAAAACAGCCTTTGACAGGATGCCAGCTTTGAACATTCACATTATGCCTACAGCTCCAGCTTTCTGCTTTATTTGGGAAGTAAGAGAGAAATAACACATCAACTTTATAATGTGGCACAAATGCTAAAGGTTAAAATAAAAGTGCTAGATTACCAGGAGGCGTAATCACTGCAAAAGGTCACTGATACTATTTTTAAAAGAGGGCTCCCCTTTCATTCAGTCCAGTTTGGATTCCTGTACAAACCTTAATAAAGGTTTTCAGACAAATACTGCAAAACTGCTATAATGCTACATTTCTTTTCCCTACATTTCTTTGGTTACAATGACATCATTTACTATGCGTTAGGCACTGTAGAAAGAAATGTTTACATGGATTTTAAAATTTAATCTCAGAGCAGTCCTGTGAAATTGAAAATATTCATCAATGAGGATATAGGCTCAGAGGGGTTAAGTAATTTGTACAAGGTCACACAGTTGAGTACTGGAAGAACTAGGATTTGAACCCATGTGCTCTGATTTCAAGACCCAACACTTCTAGATTTTCTTGTTTGCATCAATCATCAAATCATTTCTGGATGAAGGCTTAGTGACTGACTTTCTGAATTGATCCATGAGAAATCCTTTAAAGCAGTGATTCTCAACCTTGGCTGCACATTAATATCACATATTTTAAAAATACCTATGCACAGGCTCCACTCACTAGAGATTGATTTAATAGGTCTTGGGCAGGGCCCAAGCATCAGGATTTTTTAATTCTGTAGCAATGAATATAACAGACAATGCACCTCATCATGGTACTTATTTTCTAATAGTGCTTAGATTCTAGTAGAATTTGCAGTTGATTGTACTGTGCAGCTCAGACTGAGTACCAAGGATCCGAGATTAATGCCACTTACTCACGGGCCCTTCTCTAAGACCTCAGTGTATGCAACTCAACTGGCTCTTCCAGAAAGGGTGGACAAGAGTCTAGCAACAGCTAACACAAGAGAGCAGAATCTAAGAGAGTTCTGACTTTGAGAGGCAGTGGTACACAAAAGGAAATGTATGAGCAGTGGAGTCAGTGAGACCTGGATTCAAATTCCATCTCTGCTATTTATTGTCTGTGTGATCTTGGGCCAATCACTTACCTTTCATGGCTGTTTTGCAGATTCAATAGGATGCCGCAAGTGAGCTCCAGGCACATAAAAGTGCTAAAAGTAGTTGCTGCTGTGGTTTTGGCTGGTTTTATTGTTGTTACTACTAAAGTGGTAATGACTATTGCCAGGAGATGTTGATAAAGGAAAAAAAAAACAAATTAAAACCACTCCATTTTGTATTAGTCAAATCAGTCCTACTTTTACTTAGAATGTCATTTACAGGTGTTTATATTTGCAATTAGCCTGGCAATCGTATTTAACATTCATGACAACCAGGTGAGGATGGTTAACATCATTATTCCCATTTTCTAGATGAGGAAAAGGCAACATTTTCCATCTATCCTGCCTCCAGTGTCTATGATGCGTTGATTAAAGGCACCTGCAATCATGTTCATTAGTTCCCTATGAAAAATGATATTCAACACCAGGTGTTAAATGCAAGAAAGGCGAATTAACAAGTACTTGATAGCAATCCCAAAATAACATCTAAACAATCACTTCTGAACATCAAAGTCATGGCAAACAAGTTCCAATTTAAATAAAGGTGTTGGAGAGGATTAAGGAAAAATGAACAAATACATTTTCTTTATCTGCATTCATTTAGGAAATGTCTGACGTAGCTTAGCAACTTTTTTTTGAAATGCAGAGACTGAATGAATGGTTAATTTCCTCTATGAAGAGCCTTCAATTAGCAGGTTGGATTAGACTAATGTGTTCTGACACTTTATCTTTAATCAGAGCAACAAAGTAAGAGAAATTTAAAATGGAAAGACCCAGTTCAGGGGTGCTCAACAAAGTTCACCAGGAAGCCTGTGTATTCCGAGTAAGGGGCTCGCCACTCCAAACACACACCCAACACTAATGGCTTGCTCATGTGTCTCTTTTCCGACGTACAGAATGTCCATGAACAAAATATAAATGCCTCTAAAAGTACTATTCAATGTACAGTCACTATATAGAACTACTACTACCTGGGGTGGGGGCCTCAATTGTTTTTGTTGTTAAAAGGAGTCTTCATATTCAAAAAGCTTAGAAAACACTGATGTAATCCAAATCTCTCTTTTTACTGATGCGGTAAAGATCTTAGGGACAGTGGAGATTCTAACCTAGCTTTTCTCATGCCATGACCCTTGTCTCATGACGAATGACTCTTGTCTCACGTACACACCTTCCAGTGTGGTCACAGATTCATGGGATGTTAAGCAGTCATGGCTATGTCCCCTCTTTAATACTATTTCCTCTTTCTATAGCACAGTCTTCCCTTTCTCTATGAACATGTTCCCAGAATTGTCTAAATCTCTTGAGCCTCTCCTGGGCCTCTCCTTTCCCCCTCCTTCCCTCCCAACCTCAACTCCCAAGTCTGATTAGCAACACACTCAACCCCTGTCAAGTTCTTATGCTCTGGAAGTGCGCATGGGGATTTAGTCTCAATATGAATTGAAAATACAGTCACCAAGGAATGTGCAACATATGTATAAAATCTGTGTATATGTGAGTGTATTTTATAGCTAAAACCCCAGTGTTCTAATATCTAAGGAAAATAAGAAAGTGAAATATTCATGAATAATCATTTTATTTACTCTGGATCTGTCAACACCAATAGGCTATTAAAGAAAACTCCAACTTCTCAAAATGCCTTCACGTGTATGGTTTCAGTTTATTATCCTGATGACTCATTTGGATGTAACTGCTACTGAAGGGCCATTGGAACCTTAAATGCCATGAAGAGAAGAAAAGTCATTGCTTTTATCCACTGTTCTTTCTCCAGTGCCTAGAACAGTGCCCGGCACAGGGTGGGCATCCAGTGAACACTGTTGATTATGGGAGTGACAGAAGTAGACAGGGATGGTAGTTTTATTTCTTGCCTTCAAGTTTTTAGAAGATGAGATGAGTTCCTAATAACCTCTTCTCACTTTTCAGTCCTCCTATGACCGTTGACTTAACATCGTTCCCTCAAATATTTTTAATGAGATTTTTCAAAGTTATATATACAAATAATATATTCATTTTAGGAAAGTCAGATACTACTAACATATAAAAAGGAGAAAATAAATGTTCCCTATGACCCCAGGACAACACAGTATGTTCATGTACCCCTTTCAGACTTGATTCCATACACACATGCACATACATACTCCTGACATATTCCCAAAAGTCTCTGCCCTCAACTTTGCAATTTGGATGTTTTTCCTCTTTTTTCTAAGCTCTTTTCATTGTTGTTGTGTTATTGTTGTTGCAGTGCCTTGCCCTCTTCCTATGTTTGAAATATATTCCATGCTCAACATTCGGGTCCTTATTTCACGAAGATTTTCTAGAGGATTGGTCTGTTTTTACTTCAACTTTAAGCTCTATCGGGGTGTTTTCTACCTGCATCTTCAGCCCTCCCTCTTTCCTGGGATACCAGACCTTTTTCCTCGAGCTCTATACTTCTAAAATCCAATGCCTCACCTTCTCTCCATCACAACTAATGACTTATTGATCCCATGTCTGTCAACTGTAACATTTATAGACGTCATCTTTGCTTCCCCAGCCCCACAATCACCAAATCCTTTCCCATCATTCCTTCCCATTCTCTCATCCATCTTTTCTTATTGTTGCCATTACGTTTAGGGCCTTACACTTACACTAATACTACCTTCACCACTTCCATCTTGTTCTTCCTCTATTCAGAAATTTGTAGTTGTTTCTCTCTTTCAGCACGGGATTCTAGTCCCTTCATGGTCTCACCTAAGACTACTTTTTCATCCTTATTTATCATTATTCCTGAAAACAAACCCTTTGCTCCAGCCAGGTTCGTGTACTTATGATTCATTCAACTACAAAAACATTTTATTGTGAGTTAAGTATTTATCAACTATTTATTATGTATAAAACCCATTCATTCATTCAACAAATATTTACTGAGCATCGATCTACTCTGTCAGGTAATGTACTGATGTTAAGTATACCATAGTGAACAAGGTGGACAAGTGCCTGTTCTCACGGTACTTGAGAGTACTGTGAGTTGCAGGGAGACTCTGAGAAACTGTGATCCCAACCCAGGATAATTTCAGTCTTCCATTAAAATGTCCAATGAATCAAGACATCCCTAAGGACTGAAGTGACCCAGATTATAAGTGAAAAGAATTTCAGAAAGGAAGTGCTTGGTTGGGAGAGCTGGGTTGTGGAGTGTGGCTTCTCTGAAGATGTGACAATCAATGCTAGCAGGCGAGGATGTGCATACAAAACCAGGTGCCTTTCACCCAGGGGGATATGAGGAAAGGCACAAAGGTGGAGCAGTAACAATAGCATCATCTTATTTTGTATAAAGGTTCAACACCTATTCAGCAGAGAGAACACTCTGCCCCTACACCGCCCCCTCAGCTCTACAGTGAACAGGAACATGACTCAGACTTAGCTTCGACCACTTCCTTTGAGCCAGAAGGGTAAGCAGGTCCGTGATGATCTATCACAAACACTGTGAGACATTCCAGGGATCCAGAAAAAAACAACAGAGGATGCTCAGAAGAAGGCACATGTCTGGGTTTATAACAGTACTTTCATATGTTTTGTTTTCTTTTGCTTTGTTTTAGATAGGATCTCACTCTTTCTCCCAGGGTGGAGTAAGGTGGCATAATTATAGCTAACTGCAAACCTCAAATTCCTGAGCTCCAGTCATCCTCCTGCCTCAGCCTCCCAAGTAGCTAGGACTACAGACACATGCCACCACTACCAGCTAATTTTTTGGTAAAGATATAGGTATCTATAAATGTTAATTCTTTGTGTTAGCATGTGTTTAATAGCACTTCACATATTTTTATACATTTACAGCCCTATGTGCATCTATTGAAAGTGCTTTCTCACGTTCTCATTTTATTCTAAGTGACTTGTGAAGCAGGCGGAATAGGCATGGTTATGTTTTCCAGATAAGTATAGCGCAGCACAGATCTTTTGATCTGCTTTGGTCGGGGACATAAATAGGCAGGAGCAGAACAAGAACATCCTGTCCATCTCGGCCCATTCCTACAGCAGCGGAAATATCTAGAGCAGAGGGCGCACATTAAGAAATTCTAAAATTGCATACACCTGGGCTGGTGTAATGAGGCCAAGCAGGCACTCTGGACTTACAATGGCAGGATGGAGGCAGCATTCTGAAAGGGGGATGTAAGCCAAGGACATCCATCTCCGCAAAACCTCCCCAAGTCCTACTTGCATCATCCCCCACCCTTAGGCCTGTCCAAACGATAACCATCCCTTAAGGTTCACCCTAATTTTTTATGCCCGCAATGGTTTTTCCTTTCATTGATTTCACCCCCACTAACATCCCAGGCAAGAAGGGCACGCAGCCGTTTCCCTCCTGGACATCACAGTGTACCTACTCTGCTAAGCTCAGAGGAGGCAGTTAAACATTGGCTGAAGGAATGCCCAGGACCTCCAAAGCTCAGTAAGGATACCCTGAGTCCTTACATTCCTCCCCCATCAGAGTGGGCCTGCCTGGCACCGGCCGCCCTTGCATCCCACAGGAGCTCACGAACTGCAAAGAACTGGGGGCGAGAGGGGGAGAGTCGGGGGCAGGGGGACGGCCAGACGGCCAAAGTCCGGGGGTCACGGAGAACGCGGAGCGTCCCCGGCTGGAAGGCAGAGTTAAAGCTTCCACGCCTCCGCAAAAGGCATTTCAGGAGATCGCTAATTACTTCCCCATCTGGAGAATCGTCGCAGGAAAGTGGTGGAGGAAAAAAAGAGAGAGAGAGGGCGAGTGTCGGGAGTGTGGGAGCCCAACCCCGGGGCCTAATGCCGAGGAGAGAAGGAGAGGGAGGCGGGAGCAAAAGCCATTCGTGGTTGAGGGAATAGGGAGCAAGCTCCTGCCTCAGGAAGAACCTAGGGGGGGGACCTCGCGAGATCTGGGGTCGCGATCTCGTTGCGTTGCCTAGCGACAGGGAGGACGCTCGTGGGCCCCCAGACTAAACCCCACTGTAGCCTTAAATCTCCTACCATGGGGGAAGAAGGCGGCGGCCGCAGAAGTGGGACCACTAGGGAGCGGCAGAAGCTGAAGCAGCAGGCGATGGAGTACTACCGAGAGAACGACGTTCCCCGCAGGCTAGAAGAGCTGCTCAACTCCACCTTCTACCTCCAGCCTGCCGATGTCTACGGGCACCTGGTAGGGACCTGGGACCAGCGCCCTCCTCCCTCCAGCCCCTCCGCCCCCGCCCCGCGCTGCGGCAACGCAGTGCGCCTGCGCCGCAGAGTCGCGCGTGCGCGCTCCCGGCGTGGGCCCCGGGCCTGGTTGTTCCGACCCGCAATTCCTTCAAGAAGTGGAGAGGGAATCTGGGGAGAGTAGGAATCTCAAGGGAAGAAGTGGTTTGAAGGAAGTAGCTAGAGGAAAGAGGGCTCAAGGCAGATTTAGAACTGTGGCGGAAGCTCAAGACCTGGCAGGCTTCCTAGCTAAACATTTCACTGCTCTTTAAACACAGACCTTGATAGCCACTAGCTCTGCTTTCCAACCTTCATCAGCCCGCTTTGACCATAGGATGAATGCCTTGGCATTTTCCAAACCAGGCCTCAGCCTGCCCTGGGCCCTCCTCTGACTGGCTCCTCCTGCGTTCACGTTTCTTGCTGGTTTCACATCCTCGCTGCTTGGCTTGGCCACCGTCCTCAGCCTGGACGCCCGCCCCTACCTGAGCAGCCCCTCCTTGAACTTCAAGTTCAGACCAAAGCCTTGCCATTGCACCCTGGATTAACCGTCCTGTGTCCTATAGCATTTCCTGCGTGCATTGTGATCCTTTGAGGCAGCCTCCTGATGGAGCTTGTTGAGCTTCTGTTGAGGACAGGAGACTATTCTTAACACCTGAGTCCCTGTGCCCAGTTCTGAGAACTGCCAGGTACCGTGGCCCTAGGCAATGAGCGGTTGAAACAAAGGTGAGTCTTCTGCCTCCAGATCCTTAAGTACTAAGCTACACTGACCCCAGTGAAATTGGGCTGGTGGGGAAAGCACACAGTGGGTCTGACAGCACCAAGCAGAGGAGCAAGTGCTGTAAGGGTTCAAAAAACTGCATCTTGTCGGTGTGGTTGATACAGAGGATGCTACAGGAAGTTTTTGCCGTTTGGTCATGGCCCATCAAAGGTGCAGGGCGTGATGTTTTATCCTTAGAACCACTGTGAGGTAAGAATTATGATTCCCATTTTACAAACACCTGTGGCCCAGTGATTTAAACGATTTTCTCAAGGCACTCAGTAACAAAAGAAAAAAATCAAACCAGGGTTGTGTCCCTGCAGAGTGCATGGTACCTAGTGAACTCTCAGGAACTGTTTGTGGGATGAATCAATGAAGCTTCACTCTGACCTCATTCTCTTTCTACTAGAGAAATTCTTGCTAGAGGAATTCTTAGATGCTATCTAGTCTAAATTCCTCATTTTACAAAGACACTAAGCCCTTGTATCACAGCTACTTAGCGCACAAGCTACAACTAAAAAGCTAATATTCTTCCCAATCTGTTGGGTAGCCAGGACATTAATTTGTACAGCTCTTTGAGAGCTTATACCTTAGTTAGGGGGAAAAGCCACTGATCTGTGAAATAACTGAAGCAAGAGGTAACGTGTTATATGATTGTGTGTTAGACTGAGGGAATTCCTAGTAAAGAAACTCAGGGAAGGCAGAGATCCCTGCAGGCTGTAGTATCCAGGAAAGTTTTGGCTTGGTCTTTGAAGCATGTTCAGAAATTGCATTAGCCAAAAGGCGACCTCCTTTGCATTTTTTGCATCATTGCCCTGGTTTTGGCCATCCTGTTCTTACCTGATCTCTCCCTCTGTTGAGTCCATCCTGCAGAGTGCTGCCCTAGCAATGTTCCTAATACTCAAAACTGACCATAACTCTCTTCCTCAGAAACCTGCGGTGACTGACCCTGGCTTGCTGGCCTTCATGTGTGTGATTTGTAGTGCTCACAGCCTTACCTCTGGTGACAGCCTCATCTCCCACTCCCTGCCCTGCTCCTCCACACTGGATCACTGACTACACCTAAGGCCTGAAGTTTCCCATTTCCTTCCCTGTTGCTTATCCTAGTCCCTCTACCGGAGGTATCTGCTCTCCACTTCCCCACCTTTATCTGCCTGTTGAGATACCACACCTTCTCTGGTGTTCAGTCCAAATGCCATTTATTCTTCATGACATAATAAAGGAATTCAGGCAAGGGGAAGATCCTTATAGGAAATAATAATACTGTTTATTCCTTCATCTTAATACACTATTGAAAGAGTTTCAGATTGTGAATCAGGAAGATCTAGGTTTGGTTCTTAGCTCTGCTACTTGACTAGCTCTCCTCCAGTGAACCAGCCTCCAGTGTGAACACTCTTATGTAAGTCCCTCCCTCCCATTGTCAACACTGGACCTGGCCATGTAACTTCCTTTGATCAATAGGACTTTGGCAAGCATCATACAAACAGACCCTTGATGAGTACTGGCATATTGAGGCTTGTCCTCTTGGTAGCTAGTCATCATGCTGTGAGGATGTCTCAGTTATCCTGCTGGAGAGAGATCATGTAGAGAGATACAAAGGCCTCCCAGCCAGCCCAACTGAAGCACAGGACTTATGGGTGAAAACATGTTGGGTGTTCTGGCCCCAGTCTAGCCTCCGGATGACTATACCAGCATAAGAGATCTCAGACAAGACCAACAAAAGAACTTCCCAATTGAGTGCAGCTCATACTGCAGAATCGTGAGCAAATTAACAGTTTAACCCACTAAATTTTGGGGTGATCTGTTACAAAGCAGTAGATCATTTAAAAATAGGCTTTACGATCTTGGACAGTTAATTTCTCTGGAATTCAGTTTGTTCATCTGTGGAATGGAGATTGTTATCACCTACCTTACAGGGTTGTGTTGGGAATTTAATGGTGTAATATATATAAAATTCCCAGGGATGGCTTGGCACCTGTGGCTCAGCGGGCTAAGGCGCCAGCCACATACACCTGAGTTGGTGAGTTCGAATCCAACCTGGGCCCGCCAAACAACAATAATGGCTGCAACCAAAAAATGGCCAGGCATTGTGGCGGGCGCCTGTGGTCCCAGCTACTTGGGAGGCGGAGGCAGGAGACTCACTTGAGCCCAGGAATTGGAGGTTGCTGTGAGCTATAATGCCACAGTACTCTATCCAGGGTGACAGCTTGTCTCAAAAAAAAAAAATTCCCAGGGATGGGTGTGATACTCATTTAGACATGATTTAATTTATGGAATCCTGTATATGCCAGGCACTATAGTATGTGACACAGTGATAAAGAAGAGCTAGTCACTTCTTCAAAGTTCATATTAAACACTTAAAAATGTTAATTCCCTTCCCCTCCTAACGATATGTTTCACATTGTAGGTGTTTGGTGCTTGTTAAATTGAATTCATTATGACACACAAAGTATAAGCTAAATAACATTTTTCCTCTCCTCATCCTATCTAAATTCATTTACGCACTTACTTTGTAATATACAAATCACCATGCTTAAAATGCTCACACATGGCTTTTAAAAATTGGGTTTTGCTTTAGGTTCTGCTGAGGCCTCGCCTCTGAGCTAGCACATTGCCGTGCATTTTAGATAACCTGTTGTCTAAGTTGAAGCCACTAGATTTTGAACTGAAAGATTGGAGACCTGGTCTGCTAAATAGGGAAGACAAGGATCCCAATGCTATCTGATAATAAAGAGAGAGAGGGGGGTGTACCTTCACTTTCCCTCCTCCCAGGCTCTCCTAGCTCCCACTCCTCTGCATAGAAGTATCAGCAGGCTCCTTGAGTGGCTTTCTACCCCAGCTTCAGTCTCTGTCTTCACTCTCTTTCTTGGATTACTTCCAAATGGCTTCTGCTTTTCTACATCAGTGAAATGCTATTACTAAGGTTCCCAACAAGCCTCTTTGAAGAGATAGGACTGTCCATGAGCTGATGGTGTGTGAGATACAGCCACTGCATAAGTCTTCACCATTAGAATATCTGATGCTGGGTGACACCTGTAGCTCAGTGACTAGGGCACCAGCCCCATATACCAGAGTTGGCGGGTTCAAACCCGGTCCCAACCAAAAAAAAAAAAAAAAAAAAGAATATCTGATGCCTTGCTGGTAGGAATAAAAATCAGACTACTTCAGATATCTTAAATTTGAATGCATCCCAGAGTTGTGGAGACCAATTGAATTCTGCATCTTGAAAGAAGGGATATTTTAGGGAATTGGATTGACTGTAAGGCCTCCTAAACAGTGACACAGGGCCTTTAAATTAAGAAATATATACAAATTTCTCTTGAGAGTTCAAAAAGAGTACAGATTGCCCCAGGTACCAGAGACTTAGCATTAGCCTGAATTCAAATCTCAGTACGTGAGGGGAGGGGAGTTCCATAGAGCTGCTAGTCTAATCCCAGCACCAGGAAGGCTACTCATGGATAGGCTTAGTAGAAACTAGAGTAACTGAGTAGCTTTTTGATGATAAATTAGATGTGTTTTTATGATTTTTGGTTTTGTTTATATGTGTGTGTGTGTTGAAGGCAAACTGCTTTTCTAAACTTGCGAAGCCTCCCACTATATGCAAGATAGTGGGGAAAAACATACTGGATGGACTGGGGCTTCCAACCCTCCAAGTGGAAGTATTTTGCACCATTCAAAACTTTCCCAAGGTATGAGACAGTTTAAATGTGTTCTTAAATATGTCCTGGACACACGCGTTTGCTAGCAACTCTTGTCTAAACTGTAGAAAATTAACGTTTTGAAATTCAGTGTGAAATGTACAGATACCTATAAACACACAGGTTCTTCATAGGTAGTCATGTAAGCATGAATCATGTAATCAACCATGATGGCTTTATTATGTTTAAGTATCATTTTGATACAGTCATGATATGCTAACCTGAAGATGATCCAATACGGAGAAAGAAAATGAAACAAAAACAGTTTTAAAATTCTGACATTACAAATGTTATGAGTTGTATAAGTCTATAAAGGTTTATAGATTCATATATTTATATGCGGATTTATAATACATAGTCTGACCTAAATAAATAAAATGATTCATTTTAATAGTTTTAACAATTTAATTTACTTTAATCAGTACATATTTGTTACAAATAACTTTGCTACAGTCTTCTGGAAGAGAATAATTATGATTAAATTTGTGTGTATTCTTATTTATTAAACAGGTAATGATAGAAAATGAAGTTCAATGCAGAGTTTTTATAAGGGTATTTTAAAGAGGTAATAATTTTAAATGTTCCATGAAATTGGGTTCCACAGTGTTTCTACAGCTATAAAAATATCTCAAAGAAAATTATATATTCTCGTTTTCCCCTTGGAATTGGCAAGAAAAAAATACCTTACACATTAAAAGCCAGATTATTCAATTGCTCATTTTCTGTGAGAGGTAGAGAAATTGTAGAACATATTTATATAATTTTCAGAACATATGTTCAGTGGTGATCTCGAGTCACTTTGAAGTCCCTGAGAGTGCTTTGTCTGAGCTGGCTGAAGCGGAGGAGGCAGAGAGGGCCAGTGCGGTCAGCACAGCTGTACAATGGGTCAACGGCCCCATCACCCAGGAGCTTCAGGGCCTTGCACCCAGCGACCAGGTGGCAGTGGATCACCTGCTCAGGTACTGCTTCCACTGTGAAATATAAAGGTCAAGTATAAATATGCATCTGGGATCTTTCCATTTGACCTGCCAATAAAACATTTCTGTCAAATCAATCGAGTTGGGAACTCAGGTTAAGAAACATATGTGAAATCAGCAACATGTAGCATAAAATGTTGTTTTTCTTCTGAAATCCTGTTATTAAAATCTTACTGTATAAGGCTACATAGAATTTTTGTTCTCTTTTCATGCATTGAATGTTTCTTAGGTTAAGTAAAAAGCTCCTCAGAAAAAGAATCCAGAGGCTCAGCGCCTGTAGCTCAGTGGCTAAGGGTACCAACCACATACACCCGAGCTGGCTGGTTCGAATCCAGCCCAGGCCTGCCAAACAACAAGGATAACTACAACCAAAATATAGCCAGGTATTGTGGCTGGCACCTGTAGTCCCAGCTACTTAGGAGGCTGAGGCAAGAGAATCGCTTAGCCCTAGAGTTGGAGGTTGCTGTGAACTATGATGCCAGAGCACTCTACCCAGGGCAACATAGTGAGACTCTGTCTCAAAACAAAAGAGAATTCAGAGATGTTCTTTCCCTCCCCTCACCCCCTCATAAACTACTGTCCGTGAGCTTTTCATACCCTTTTATGTAGTCACAACAGCTGACACTTACATTCTATGTTCCAGCCACAACCAGGTCTTCCATATGTTGTCTGTAGGTTGACTCTTACTATTTGAAAATCAGGGAAGCATTTACCAGGGCTTTGTAAGTATTGTTTAATACCTGACAAAAAAATGGGTTAGAAATCCCTTTTTCTGGCTCAGTGCATGTAGCACGGTGGTTACGGCGCCAGCCACCTACACCAAGGGAGCCAGGTTCGAACCCGGCCTGGGCCAGCTAGATGACAATGATAACTGCAACAAAAATTGGCTAGGAGTTGTGGCAGGCGCCTGTGGTCCCAGCTGCCTGGGAGGCTGAGGCAGGAGAATTGCTTAAGCCTGGGAGTTTGAGGTTGCTGTGAGTCGTGATGCCATGGCACTCTACCCAGGGCGACAACTTGAAACATTGTCTCAAATAAAAAAAAAAAAAAGAAAGAAAATAAGAAATCCCTTTGTCTTTGTATAGGACCAATGCCACAATCCTATTGGCCAAATGAAGGCCACCTGGATTCTCTTCCTTTAAGCTTTATCACTTGCTTGATTGTGGATAATACAATGGACACTACAAAAGTTTTGAGATACATAAAAATCAAGAAACAAAATCATTCTGATTACTGTATTTTCACAAAATAGTTGCCATGACATTCTATGAAAACATTCTTTCCACTCATTTTCTTCAAGGGCTCTGAGCTCACTTTCATAGGCATGAACAGCTTTTTCAGGGCTGGTGAACCTTCTTCTGCATATGCAATTTTTTGCTGTAAGGAACAGGAAATAATCACATGGGGCCAGGTCAGGACTGTAGGGTTGATGAGTCATAAGCTTAACCTCTGTGGACTCCAGGAACTGAATGGTGATGTTGGCTATCTGGGCCGATGCACTGTTGTGGTGCAAGATGGTGCCTGCAGTTCTTTGGCTGCTATTCCGGAAGCTTCCCCAAAACTTTTGTTGTGTCCCACTGAGCAGTTACAGTCCTTTGTTCCTCCAGAGGAACAGTGACAACATGGCCACTTTTGAAGAAAGTTGCCACCATTTTCTTTCCAGCACTTGAAAGCCGCTTCACTTTTATGGGTGGATTTTCATCAGGAAAAAAATCCACACTGTCAACTGACACTTATTCTGTGGATCAAACTGGTAAATCTAGGTTTCATCTCTAATGATGCTGTCAGAAATGCTTCTAGACTCGCCTCCTTCAAATCGCACCAGCATTTCTTTGCACCATTCAAAACAAATGCCCTTTTGCTCATCTGTCAAAGTGTGAGGAGCCCATTGGGATGAAACTGTTCTGACTTGAAGATAATCGTGCAAGATTTTGCACATTGCACATTGGTCCAATCTATAGTGCCACCTCAGCGGCCTTGGGTATCATTCTATTGGTTTCTCAAACCACTTTTTCCACAGCCTCAATGTTTTCCTTAGTCACTGCAGTCCATTCCTCTCCTCATCTTTCAGTGAAGTTCAGCCTCTTCTAAATTCTTGAAACCACTGAAAAATTATTGCACAGGAAGGAGCAAGGTATCTGAAAACCTGTTGCAATCACTCAAGACTTTGAGACTCATTTAACCCACTTTTAAAATCATAGAAAATCACCCTGCAAAAGTGCTCTCTTCCCAGCTCCATAGCTGATGCCTATTAGTACCATGGAGATGGAAGCAAATGAGCCCTCCCAGCAGCACCAGTAAGGTAAGCAAGTTGAAACTTGCTGAGGTGAATCCGAAAGGACTCTGTTGACTGTATTTCTTAGAGGTGGAGTAATGGATCATAACACAGTCTGTCTCAAAACTTTAGTAGTGACCTTCATATCACATTTTAGTTTGCTTCAGACTTGGGGGGTGGTATTAAAAAAAATTTTTTTTTAATAGTTTTTCAGTGTTTGGTTTTCTTGGAGTTCCTCAGTGCTGTTAATATGTATTTTTGGCCTTACCTGCTAATTGTCATTTCCTTAGTCTTTTTTTCTCAGGCTCTCCATCACACCTTCTATTTTATTGCATTCCCTTTTCCCTGGAGTTTTTCCTCTCAAAACCTGGTTCCTCTCTAGACCTGCTACAGAGATGCCATGAAGACTTCCTTGTTCTCCTGTTTCTGGATTCCATGTCCTCTTCTTTCTTGATTTGCTGGATTATACTTTTTAAAAGCAAGGATGATAGCCATGCATCATGGCAGGCGCCTGTACTCCCAGCTACTCAAGAGACTGAGGCAAGGAAATCACTTAAGCCCAAGAGTTAGAGGTTGCTGTGAGTTGTGACACTACAGCACTCTACTGAGGGCGATGTAATGAGACTTTGTCTCAAAAAAATAAAAGCAAGGATGAGAAAGGGTATGTAGGATGGAAAGTTTTTGAGTTCTTCCATGGGAATGTCCATACTTAGCCATTATGTTTGAGAGTTTAGTTGACTATACAATTCTCTGTTGCCCTCATACTTTAAAAGCATTGCCCCCACTGGCATCTGGATTATTAACAAATATGATGCAAATCTGATTCCCGAGTCTTTGTGTTTTGTTTGCTTATTTTTTTGTCTATGGAAGATTTAAGCCTATTCTTTTTATTTTATTTGACATTTTATGTAAATGTACCAAAGTGGGCTTTCCCTAAGTTTTTTCAAAGTATTCATTTTAAGCAACGCCCCCCCCCCCAAGAAGAAGAAAAAGAAAGGAAGTCCTCCACATCATGCTGTATTTTCACTGTTTATTTTAGATGCACTTGTTTTCTGATGGTAATTTATACAAAAAGAAAATTCAGTATCCCTTAATCAAATTATATTTTTAACTTTGAAAATACAAATAAGTCGGCTCGGCACCTGTGGCTCAATGGGCTAAGGCGCCAGCCACGTACACCTGAGCTGGCGGGTTCGAATCCAGCCCAGCCCCGCCAAACAACAATGACGGCTGCAACCAAACATGGCCGGGCGTTGTGGCGGATGCCTGTGGTCCCAGCTACTTGAGAGGCAGAGGCAAGAGACTCGCTTGAGCCCAGGAATAGGAGGTTGCTGGGAGCTGTGATGCCATGGCATGTCCAGGGGGACAGCTTGAGGCTCTGTCTCAAAAAAAAAAAAAAAAAGAAAATACAAACAAGTCTTAAATACTTTTAAAAACTGTCACCTGAAATCTTTAAACATTTATTTCTGTGGCAAAATAAATTTCAGTTCTTAACACCGTTTTATAACACCATCATTATTTTTTTAATCTGATTTGTTCTTAAGTAACTAAAAAGCAGAGTTACTTATTGAACCATATTGGGGTTGGCTCTAAAACATGACAGAATTACAGAGTGCTGTTCTTCAATATCCCATTATAAAAGCCATATTTTCTTGCCATTAAGGATATTCTTTGCAAATAAAATACAAGAAGATAAGGAGAGAAAAGAATTGGAAAAGAGCCTGGAAGATTTACTTGTGCCTTCTCCTCAATCTCCAACACCACCACTCCCTCCTCCACCTCCTACCAAAAAAAAAGGACAAAAGCAAGGTTAGTGGTTTAGCTTCTTACAGCACCCTTAGTAACAAATGTGTGAGGAAGAAAAGCTGAGGCTGGACTGCCTTTCTGGGTCCATTTACTATGTATGGACCCAGGTTGGGCTTCCAGCTGAAAGCAGTCCATTCTCCATGCTACTTCCTCACTCAAAGCTGCTATAAAATCTAAAAGTGAGCATATATCAAATAAAGTGCATTAAATAATGGAATGTAGGGGGTGCAGTGGGGTTGGGATGGGATGGGAGACCTCTCACCTCCCTTTAATTTCCGTTAGCTAATCAAAAAATGAAAAAGCTACTCCATACACGTACTTTAAAGAGTTTTGATATCCTTTGATATGGACAATTGTTTCCTCAGTCCTATGTAACATAAATAAACATTTTCTTTAGAAAACCTTATTTTAAAGCTAGTAATTGAAGTTATCACTTTAATCTGCCAGTTGCTCCATGCCTTCCAACAGATTGCTAAGCTCAACTTCTCTGGCATATTAATTCTGGAGCTGTTCCTAGCATTGCAGCAGTGTTTTGTATGTCCGCCAAATTAGAGCATCTCCTTGAGGGCACAAATCATGCATTGTTCAACCTGCCATTGCCCAAGTCCAGCATGATGTTAGGCGCAAATGAAACATCCAATAAATGTACTTTCCACTGAGTAAGAAAGCCCCAGAAACAGGAAGGGACCAGAGGAGAAAAGGTCCTTTATTTTGTAGGTGCACATCCTGAGGACCAGAAAGGAGAAGAGAATTGCCCAACACGAAAGCTGTATTTGACCAGTCTTCCCCTGGGTGGGAAGAATGATTGCTACTGAGTTATAGGGAGAGACCAGCAATGGATATTCATTTGGTGATTGCTCTTTACTGATAGAACCTGGAACTTAAGGAGTTCACTTTTGCAAACCTAGAACAATACCTACCCCGCTGCAACAGGTTGCTGTGAGACCAAGATATGAGTGAACTGCATCCCCTACAGGTTCTGCCCACACTGCCTGCCTGGAAGGGCCTCCTCCCTTTCTGGTCACAGCTCACGGTGCCACTTGAGATTTTAATTCGGGGCTTTGTCCCACCGTCAGGCTGAGTTCAAGGTGACAGAGCTGCAGCCACTGTCTGGCTAAGGAGGGACAGGAGAACCCAAGCTCTCCCATGCACACCTAACAAAATACCCACTGCCCTGCTGTGGACTGCTGTGAGACAGACTCAGGTAGACCACATTCCCCATAGTCTCTTACCTATGCTGCTTGCCTCTGATGGCAGGGCCACAGCAAGTGCTCTTTTGAGAGTTTAACAGTGGGCTGAGCCCCACCCATGGACTAAGTTCTGGGTAACTAGCTGTAGCTGTCACACACAAGGACTGCTTCAGTTCCAGCAGGTGGCTCCATCACTGCTACTGCCAACACTCATATCACATGAGCTTCCCAGGAGCCTGAGAACTTGCTCAAATACCTGCCCACTACTAGCTTCTGAGTAAGCTACCTGGAAGCTCAATAATTAGCCCTCTAGGACTCACTAACACCAGAGCCAGCATAAGCTGCTCTAGGGCCTAAAAACAGGTGACTTTGCCCACTGCTTCCATCACTCAGCTGGTGTCCTGCTCCCCAGCAAAACTTTACCACAGACTCATCTAATAACTGACTAAGCCACAAAGGAAATCACAGATACCACAGACGCTGTGTACTGTCAAAAAGATCATACTATTGTAGTCACCCAAAGTCAAAGCCAAAGTGTCCTACTCAACCAACAATGTATATAAATCTTCAACAAAAAATTCTTCCCTATAAAAGCAGTATCAAAAATTTGGAATAAGTGACTGCTACATCAGATGCACAGGTATTAACAGAAGCGCACAGGAGGTGTGAAAAAGCAAAGAAATATAACACCTCCAAAGGATAACAATAATTGTCCATCAATGGATTCCAGTCAAAAGGAGTTCCTCAAAATGCCAGATAAAGAATTTAAAATATGATTTTAAAGACTAATGAAATTAAAGAGAAACCTAAAAACCTGAATACAGAAAAATCAGAAAACCAATTCAGGATATGAGTAAGAAGTTAAGCAAGGTGTTGGGTATTGTATAAAAACAGAAATTCTGAAACTAAAAAAGTCACTGAAGGAAATACAAAATACATTTGAAACATTCAACAATAGATTAGACCAACAGGAGAATCTCAGAACTTGAAGAAAAGTCTTTTGAAATAATCTAGTCAGACAAAAAGGCTTAGTTAGGCAACAGGATGCCCACAGCCTGAGTCTAAGGTTGCAGTGAGCTAGATGCCACTGCACTCCGCTCAGGGGCATAGGATGGGACTCTGTCTCAACAATAACAAAAAAAAAGCAAAGAAAGAAACATAAAAAGAAGAAAAAGAATAAAAATAATTAAAAAGAGTGAACAAAGGTGTTTGGGACCACATAAATCAATGAATAAAATTTACAAATTATTGGTAATCCTGAAGGGGAAGAGAAGATAAAACCTATTCAATGAAATAGTTGATGAAGACTTCTAACTCTAAGAAGAGAGTTAGTTATACATGTAGATACAGAAGGCTTAGTGATCCCAAGGCAAAATATATTGGGGAAAGGATGGCATATTATAACCAGAATGACTAAAGTCAAAGTGAAAGAAAGAATTTTAAAACTAGCAAGAAAACAGCTAATAGTCACCCCATCAAACTAATAGTGGACTTCTCAGCAGACACTTTACAAGCCAGAAGAAAATAGGATAGCATTTTCTAAGGACTGGAAGAAAAATTAAAAAACCTGTCACCTTTCTAAGGACTGGAAGAAAAATTAAAAAACCTGTCAGCCAAGAATTTTATATCCTGCCAGAATGAGTTTTATAAATGAAGTAGAAATAAAGTCTTTCTTAAGACAATCAATACTGAGAGAATTCATCAGAATGGTCCTATAGGAAATGCTCAAAGAGTCTTAAACATGGAAATGAAAGGTCAGTATTCACCACCATGAAAACACACAAAGACATAAAACTCACAGGTCTTATACAATCACACAAAGGAGGAAGAGAATAGAATCAATGGCAATGTGACATAATTTCAGTAAACCACAAAAATAAAAAGAAAGTATAAAACAATTAGGTAGCAATTAACAATGTTATAGGTATAGAGCCTCATATAACAATTTTAACCTTTAATGTAAATGGATTAAATGATCCATTTAAAATATACAGATTGGCAGAATGGATGAAAACAAGATCCAATTCTATGTTGCTTATAAGAAACTCACCTTATCCATAAAGACACATATAGAATGAAAGTAAAGGGATGGAAAAAGATACTCCAAAGAAATGGCAACCAAAAGCAAGGAGTAACTATACTTATATTAGATAAAATAGCCTCTAAATCAAAAGGAGTTTTAAAAAAAAGACAGAAAAAGATCAAGTAACGGTAGGTAGCTGGATTCATCTCTTGGTTCTCTATTCTGTTCCATACATCTACCTCTCTGTTTTTGTGCCAGTACCATCCTGTTTTGATCACTATTATTTATAGTAGTCTGAGGTCTGGTAGTGTGATTCCTCCTGCTTTGTTTTTATTTCTGAGTAATGTCGTGGCTATTCGAGGTTTTTTCTGATTCCATATAAAATGAAGTATTGTTTTTTCAAGATTTTTAAGGTATGACAGTGGAGCTTTAATAGAGATTGCATTGATCTTTGACAAGCCAATTAAAAACATTCAGTAGGGAAAAGATTCCCTATTTAACAAATGGCGCTGGGTGAACTGGCTGGCGACCTGTAGAAAACTGAAACTGGACCCACACCTTTCACCATTAACTAAGATAGACTCTAACTAGATTAAATATTTAAACTTAAGACATGAAACTATAAAAACACTAGAAGAAAGTATAGGGAAAACTCTTGAAGGAATCAGACTGAGAGAATATTTTATGCGGAGGACCCCCCAGGGCAATGGAAGCAGCACCAAAATTACATTACTGGGACCTGATCAAACTAAAAAGCTTCTGCACAGCCAAGAACACAGTATCTAGAATCTAAATGAAAGCTCTAGAAATTATACAAATACATGGAAACAAATTAAGACAGAAGTTTAAACATGTTTGAAGCAAGTGAAAATGAAAACACAACATACCTGGGCAGCTCCTGTGGCTCAAAGGAGTAGGGCGCCAGCCCCATATGCTGGAGGTGGTAGGTTCAAACCTAGCCCCGGCCAAAAACTGCAAAAAAAAAAAAAAAAGAAAGAAAGAAAAAGAAAAGAAAAGAAGGCTCGTCACCTGTGGCTCAACAGGCTAAGGTGCCAGCCACGTAAACCTGAGCTGGCGGGTTCGAATCCAGCCCGGGCCCACCAAACAACAATGATGGCTACAACCAAAAAATGGCCGGGTGTTGTGGTGGGCACCTGTAGTCCCAGCTACTTGGGAGGCAGAGGCAGGAGACTCGCTTGAGCCCAGGAGTTGGAGGTTGCTGTGAGCTGTGATGCCACAGCACTCTATCCAGGGTAACAGCTTGAGGCTCTGTCTCAAAAAAAAAAAAAAAAGAAAAGAAAAGACAACATACCAAAACCTGTTTGCTACAGGAAAAGCAATGCTAACAGGGAAGCTATAGCATTAAACGTCTACATCAAAAAAGTAGGAAGA
>CAUYON010009151.1:0-17633 GCA_963573935.1 Arctocebus calabarensis
GTAACCAGCTAATAGCCGGAACTTCAAACCTGCCTATCAGCAAACAACACGCTCCCTTATATCCCGCCCCTTCCTCCCCCTACTCACTTGTAAGCTTTAAAAACTGGCTTTCCGCCGCCATTAAACAGACCTTGACAAGAAACCTGCTTGGTCTCGTTCTCTCTTTCTCACCCATTTTCTTTCAGGCTGGGTCCCCCTCGTCCCCACGAATAACTGTGTCCCGCGGGATGGGACAGTTCTTCTTTCCAACATATGAATTTTGTCAAAAGGTTCCCTTTTTGACCTCATCAAGGTCAAAATTCCCAAGTCATTTTTACAATTCCTTTTACTCTTTAGTTCTCAAATCCTATTAAGTCTCCCTTGGTGTCTTCAGTGTCTCTTCAACTTTAGCATTCTCCAGACCATCACCCTGCCAACGCCCTTAGCAGTTCATTCCTGGATTACCACAGCAGCAGTCTGTCTGGCCTCCATGACCCCAACTTTCTCTTCTCCAATCTCACCTTCCTGCCATTGTCTGACTAATCTTCTTTAAACACCATTTTCATCTTGTCACTGTCTGCTCAAAAGCCCTTTAATCATACACCTGTGAGTGGAAGGTGACCCTGGAGTTTATCTCATGCAACCCTTCCTTTTACAGAGGAGGAAACTGAGGCGCAATGAGAGTGTTTTACTGAAGGCCAGTGTTAATAAACCCCAGAGGTAGTATTCAAAGCCAGGCTTTCCCCTGGAGCACCAGCGCTCTTTCTACTCCCATGGTGTTTCCCAACTTTCATTCACAGACCACCTTTAGGATTTTTGCCATATCTCTGTGCTGCTTAAATCACTTCCTATTTTATGAAATAGTTTGTTTTTCTGCTTCAAAAGGTGTATTTTTAAAATAAATGTTATATCACAGCCATGAAAAGAAAAGCATTATCACTGAATGAAATTAGAAAGTAACTTTAAAATTAATAGAATAAAAATAAAATATTGTGGGGGTTTTATTCCTGTGCCAGTTTCTGCTGAGAAATATAATGTTCTTACTTTTTAAGTGGATAGTTTTGTCAACCAAAGGTTCTGTTCCTAATGTTTGTTTTCTTTTTCTACAAAGGGAAATTAACAAATAATAGAGAGATGTCAAAATTTTACTTCAATTAAAATAATTGAAAGAAAGATAACTTTCTCATAAAATGATACAATGTTTCTTCATACCGTGTCCAGGTCTGCCTAAAGTTTTCTTTCATTCCATTCTACATGCTTAGTGGAATTTCTAATCCCTGAAGCTATTTTATTTCTGATGCTCTTACACCTGATCTCTCCTAGCCAGTGTATTCCATGAATCTCTGTGAGCACATGTCGCTATGTCAAAAATGCATTCCACTTGTGGCCTGTTCATCCTCATACTGATTATCTTGCCCGGAAGACCTTGCTGATCCCTTCCCATCTGGCCAAACTTCATCCAATTTCCAAAGCCTCGTCCACATTCCATTTACAAACTCCATAATCATTTCTGAATAACCCAATCCTCATTGATTTTAGCCTTTTCTAAATTCCCAGCATATTCTTCAAACTCAACTTTGGAGTCAATTACCCACTCTTGCATATGACTCAGTAATTATTTTGGGTGCTAATTTCATTTCCCTAATAACAATGGCTACTTGAGGACAGATATTCTTTTTTATATGAGTTTCACATCTCAGTAGACCTAGTTTTGTGCTTAATACTTCTGACCACAGTAGACCTAGTTTTGTGCTTATTCTCCACCTGCTAAAAAGTCTTACTTTAATAATAAAGTAAGTAATAATATTACTTCAATCCATTTTGAAATAGGTCCAAATTGTCTTTTTTTGTTGTTTAAGTAATGATCAAGTATAGCTAAGTTTAGCTAAGACTTTTTAGCAGGTGGTGACTGCTTAATATGGGGATCACTAATATTTTGCACATTTAAACATTACCAGAGGTTTTGCATCTTTTGAATAGGAGAGAGACTTATGTTATGTTTTCTACAATAGACAAGAACTTACATTAAAATAATTTTTGTTTTTGCTTCAGTACAGCTTAGTAAAGGAGAAGCTATTGGTATTGAGATAATCAATAGTTAAGAAGCTTTCATGGTAAAATATAACTAGTAAAAGAGAGATGACATAGTTTACACATAACATAACATTTATCATCTTAATTATTTTTAAACACAATAGTATTAAGAACATTTTAAATTCGGTAATATTAAGTACAATTTCTTTGCTGTGCGAATATCACTACTATCCATCTCCAGAACTCTCCCTCTTGCAGAACTGAAACTCTGTACCCATTAAACAATAACTCACAATCAGCTTCTTTCCTAGTCCCTGGCCACCACCATTCTATTTTCTGTGAGATTCTGATTTTTACAGCTAGAAGAGATCTTTGAGATTACAGATTGTCTCATTTTGCAGGCAAAGAAGAAACCCACACTTAGCAGGTGAGTTGTCTGTAGTTTCAAAGCAAGTTAGAGGCAGAATTGATAGTCAGTCTCCTAACTCCTCGGTGATCCTGTGTCTCCATTTGCTGGGACTAGTCCTGGTTTGTGCCCATCCTTCTGCCTCTTTCTAGTCATGCCTCTCCTCACTCTTACAAGTCTCCAGGTTTGGATGATTGCTACTTACATACACACACTCTCTTACTTACCTCCTCTGTCCAACATCCTTTCTTCTGCATTGGAACAAATAACGCATTTTTTAAAATATTCCTTTTAAAGATTTTTGACTTTGCTTTTAAACTGCCACTGACCAGTCACTGTCAGGGAAACAAATGCTACTTTAAAGGTGATTTGAGAGAAACTTTGCAGTTTTTCCATTTGTAAAGAGATTTTCTATGTGCATAGATCTTCTTAGCAGCTAAATTTACATGAGCAATAGATGAATTTTCGACAACCCCATTTGGTTACTTTAATAGAAATGGAGGTCTAGTGTGTTATTACTGTTACTATGGAAGGTGAATGACTTATTACAATTAACAAGAAAACTGTTCACCAGCATTTATGGATTTTGTTCTTTTTAACCTAATGAGCACTGCAGCATATTATCACTTATATTACTCTAGATTGCCCAATCGCCCTGCATAATATTACTTCAATCCATTTTGAAATAGGTCCAAATTGTCATTTTTTTTTGTTCAAGTAATGATCAAGTATTGATGTTTCTTGAGTTCATACAAATGGCTACAACCTCCTTGTACGCAGGCTAGTCAATAGAGTCTGATGTTCACATTAGGGATTTGGAAATCAATGTAGTTTTCCTGTTATTCTTTTATGATTAAATCAATTGAAGTTATTTACTCATAGCAGAAAATATGGGTGATTGCCAACCCTATGGCTTAGTGAATTGCTGTGTCACTTCTGTTGCCCTGTAATGAGAAGGTACATGTTCGCTTCAGGGGTTGACTAAAACCTGTTCATGTATAGTAGCAATTTGAGATGCAGAAAGTGTTTTTTATTAAAGGCTAAGAGTGTTGAATGCCAAAGGGCATCTTTATCTTTTGGCATTGCATTAACATTAACAAAGGAGGGAAACACGCCCAGAAACCCCCTCGGCATTGGTCTAACCATGCTCAGCTACAGAAGCCAGGCCAGGCAGCAGCCAATGGCTGCGCTTGCCACATCCTCCTTGTGCACACTGTTAAGCAGAGACCTCAGTTAAAGACAATGGAAATGTCAATTGAGCTGCGTGGACAGGGCCTATTTGTTGATGGGTTTTCTCTCTTTAACTTGCACTGAGTGACCTATAGTGTTTCAATGTGAGAATAAATAATGGCTTTATAACATGGGCGGCATTTAATGTGCTCAAATGCAAAAATGGTATAAGGGTAAAAGCAAAGCAAGACGGGGATGGCGCTGGGGATGGCGCTGGGGATGACCGTGGAGGTGGGAGGAGGCTTTGCGGGGAAGCTGCTGGAAGTAAAACCACTTACAGCCAGGGAGAATGTCATTTGCTCTTGTATTCTCTATCTGAAGTGCGTAATAAGCAAACAATAGGGGAGCCATTTCAATTGTAGACCCGTTCTGTGTGAACAGCTGCACTGGGCCATGGTGATGCCAAGTCCTTTATCGTTACTTGATCTTTTAACTCTGATGAGGAGAGTGCAAAAGTGGGAAAATGTGTTGCCTTGGCCAACTCCTTTCTCCTAAATGTTCTGGATTTCTCTTAACTTCTTTAATTTCCTTCTTCAATAAAAACCTGTTTGTAGGAGAAGAAAAATTATCACTCTATAAAAGCCTTACCAGAAATTTGAAGTTGAAGATTTGCCTCTGCCTTTGGGACAAAGTAATAAAATAATTCACATGTTTTATGAGAGAGGTCCTGGTTGGCTGGAGTGGAAATTCAGGGACACCTAGCTGGAGGAGGCTGGCAACAGTTCACCCTCCTCCCTTTATGTATTCACTGATTTGCCAAGAGAACAAGGAGCTTCTCTGAAACATCCTGAAGCTGGGTCCACGTTTGATGTTCCAGAATGCAGGTGACACGAAGTAAAGAGGTTGGGGAGAGGAAGCATAGACCAGATTGCAAGGGATGTCTCTGCGGTGCTTAAGCAAAGACTCAAAGGAAAAAGGGACGAGCATGATAGTTGGAGCCCAGCCTCTCATCATACTCCTCACAGTAGAACCTGACTCTGGAAGAAGCCATGACAGTTTTCACCGAAACTTTCCATTATTCAACCAGTTGGTATATACCCATGTACAGAATGGTATGGTGTTAGGGGACATAGATTGTATAGTCAGACTGCCTGGAATCTGAGCTGCCTTTGCTCCTTGCTAGCTCAGTAGCCTTTGTTCTTCACTGGTCTATGCCTCAGCTTCCTCATCTATAAAATGGGCATGGTAGTACTAGAAGTTACCTCACAGGGCTTTTTTGAAGGTAAAATGAATGAACATAGGTAATGTGCACAGAGCAGTGCAGAGTAAGCTCTCAGTATGTGTGAATGGTTATTATGATTGCTCTGGGGTTATCACTAATACAGGTTGCAGGTAAAGGGGGAAAAGCCCACACACATTCCCTAACACTTTAGAGTGCTGAGCTTTTCTGCTGAGGCCCTTCCTAGCAGGGCATCACACATACTCAATTAGATCCCTGCTTATCATGCCGTTGAGGCCAGGCTGCGTTCCACACTCAGCACTGGGGATTAAAGTCCTAACAGCCTAGTTGGGATGGTGGCACACTATCCTGAACTCACAAAGCACTCACAGGGGCCATCCTTGGAGGGCTTCTGATGGCAGTGGTAGTGGCAATAGTGTGCTATGGCCACTTGTGGCCTAGCTATGCTCCCTCTACTCAGGGTTCAGGCTAATGGCCATGAGGGTGGGGGGCCAAGAGATGGCAGTGGGGTCACAAATGCAAGCAAGATTTTCCTTGGAATGTCTAAAAAATGCAGAAGAAGGAAGGAAAATCAGGGCATGAGCTGTGTCAAGGTTTTAAAACAACACAGATGTGAGCTAAAGTTCTACTTAACTTTGTAATTCAGTAACAATAGAGGACACTGGGACCACTCCCTATGAGGCCTGGGGGTTGCCTGAGCTCCTGTGGGGTTATTTGAGTCCTGGGTTGTACATGTCTGCACCAGGGATTAACTACTGCCCTGGTATTGAAACCAATTAATTTGTGTGTTAGTGTTAAAACTCCTCCTCAGGCATAAAGATTGCTTGTCAGGATGTTCAGGAGTGAAGCAAGCATGGACATAGTCCTCTAGAGCTTTCAGATAATGTCATTTTCCCATCTGTTCCTAGAAAGATACGAGGAAAGAGTATGGTCCCTAGAAAAATAGTTTTTGAACCCCCCTACTTTAGTTAGAGAATTTTCCAATGAGTGACCTCTTTCCTGGAGAAGGATAAGGTGGCAGGTGTGGCCAGGATCCACGTCCATAATGACAGCCCCTTCTCTCACTTAAAACTGAGAGGCTCACCCTGGGAGTGAGGCAATGAGGAAGAATATTCAGCAAACTGAAGATGAAGGATGAATGTCACGGGCCACACAGAGTAGGGGGCTAGCATGTCGGGCCTCAGGAAAGGCAGAAGAAGGCAGTAGGATCCCCTAGTGCCCATGTCTGGTGTCCTCGACAGACTGCACCAAGGAGGGACAGGCAAGGCAGCTGTTTGGAAGGACACCAGGTTTGCAGGTGCTCTCCCAGACCAGCAGCAAGCCAGGGAGCAAGTCTCCTTGTGTGTCATGTTATCACAGACCATGCCAGCCCTGACCAACCCTGCTCCGTCTAGCTTCAGTAACCTGCTTTGGATTGGGCTTTCAGTATTTTAGGGGAAAAGGAGGCTACGTTCAGTAGCTAAAAAGAAAACCATAAGCCATCTGTAAGAGGCTGCAAAGTCTCTTCCAGCCCTTCAGTGGTTGGAGGGGACAGCCACTCTGCCCCTCAAGGTATGGTCCAGTGTGTCTGGAAGCCACTGTACTTGGAGAAGCACTGCCTAGCCCCCAGAAGCAAAATGCTGGGACCCAGTGCACAGGCCTCTGCCATTTTAGTTTTGTTGTATCGAAGAGAATAGCATAGCTAAGAAATCAGTGTTGGGGTTCTCTGGCAGGGGTGGTGGGTACCAGGGAAACTGCAGCCCATACTACCTTTCCTGCTAAGCAGCTCAGGTAATGCTGAGAAAACTTCCTAGCAGAGAGTCTAAAGTATCCAGGGCAGCCATTGAACGAGAGGAGGAAAGAGAGTGGACCAGCTATGCAAATAATCGCCAAGACCTATCACCTAAAATGAAATCTGATTTGCATTTTTTCCTCAACATCCTGGCTCACACAGGAAAGAATAGGGGCAGGAGATTCACTAAATGAGCATGGGAGCCACTATCTCTGGCTGTGTGGAATCCAGAGGTTCAGGTATGAAGTTCATTAAATGCCCAAGAAGATGAAGGATGTGGAATCAGCTTGCTCTCTTATGAAGTCTCAGTATCTGATCTTCTGTTTTGGCAAAACTGACCAGAATTAGGAAGGAACTTCCCTGGAATGAGCAGAAACTTTGTCTGGGACAGTGGTTACCTCGGAGCATCAAACTGTGACTAGGGAGGACTGAAGGTGGAGACCCCCCAGGTAACTGCCCTTCAGAGAGGTACAAATCCCCAGAAGGGGTGGTGGGGAATCTTGGCTCAAGGGAGTGTTGGTTTCATCTGATTCATAAACACATGCAAGTCAACCCCAGAGATTTTTATTTTTTTGATGGCTTATCTTTAACTTTTAAAAATTATTTTTATTATTTTTTATTGAATCATAACTTTGTACATTGGTGCATTTATGGGGTCCAGGGTATTGCTTTGATATACAATATGAAATGCTTACATTGAACTAAGTAATATATCCATCACAATTATACTCATTTCTTAATAGTTTTGAAATGTACCATTGCATTATACACATTAGGTGAATTCCCCCCAAATACACTCCCTCCTCCCATATCCTCCCTTCCTTCCCCTCTTCTCTTCCCTTCTACTTTCTGGACTATGTTATATTTTGCCATTCATATGAGTGTGCAGGTGATTATATATTGATTTCATAGTAGTATTGAGTACATTGGATAATTTTTTTCCATTCTTGAGATACTTTACTAAGAAAAATATGTTCCAGCTCCATCCAGGTAACATAAAAGATGTGAAGTCTCCATTTTTTATGGCTGCATAGTATTCCAGGGTATACATATACCACAATTTGTTAATCCATTCATGGGTTGAGGGTCACTTGGGCTGTTTCCCTGTCTTGGCTATTATGAATTGGGCTGCAATAAACATTCCATGGCAAATGTCTTTGTTGTAAAATAATTGTTGATCATCTGGGTATATAACTAGTAGAGGAATTGTAGGATCAAACGGTAGGTCTACTTTTAGTTCCTTGAGTGTTCTCCGAACTTCTTTCCAAAAAGGTTGTATTAGCTTGCATTCCTACCAGCACTGTAGAAGCATTCCCTTGTTTCTACATCTATGCCAACATTTGTAGTTTTGAGATTTTGTGATGTGGGCTAATCTTACTGGAGTTAGATGATATCTCAAAGTGGCTTTGATTTGCATTTCTCTGACGAGTAAGGATAATGAACATTTTTTCATGTGTTTGTAGGCCGCATGCCTGTCTTCATTAGAGAATTTTCTGTTCAAGTCTCTTGCCCACATAGAAATGGGTTATTTATTCTTTTCTTATTGATTAGTTTAAGTTCTCTGTAGATTCTAGTTATCACACCTTTGTTGGAAGCATAACCTGCAAAAATCCTCTCCCATTCTGAAGGTTGTCTGCTTTACTTACTGTGCTCTTGGCTGTGCAAAAGTTTTTTACTTTGATCAGATCCCAGTAATGAATTTTTGGAGTTGCTTCAATTGCCCAAGGGGTCCTCCTCATAAAATATTCTCCCAGGCCAATTTCTTCAAGTGTTTTCCTTGCACTCTCTTCTAGTATTTGTATTGTTTCATGCCTTAAGTTTAAATCTTTTATCCAGTGAGAATTAATTTTTGTTAATGGTGAAAGACGGGGGTCCAGTTTCAGTCTTCTACAGGTCACCCACCAGTTCACCCAGCACCATTTGTTAAATAGGGAGTCTTTCCCCCACTGAATATTTTTGATAGGCTGGTCAAAGATCAAATGATGATAAGTATCTGGGTTCATCTCCTGGTTCTCTATTCAGTTCCATAAACCTACTGCTCTGTTTTTGTGCCAGAACCATGCTGTTTTGATCACTATAGATTTTTCCCTGAAGTCTGGGAATGTGATACCTCCTGATTTGCTCTTATTTCTGAGTGATGTATTTGCTATTTGAGTTTTTTTCTGATTCCATATAAAACGAAGTACTATTTTTTCAAGTTTTTTAAAACTTAAGTATGACAATGGTGCTTTAATAGGAATTGAATTAAATCTGTACATTGCTTTGGGTAATGTGGACATTTTAACAATGTTGATTCTTCCCAGCTATGAGCATGGTATGTTTTTCCATTTGTTGCCATCTTCAGCTATTTTTTTCTTAGAGTTTCATAGTTCTCTTTATAGAGATCTTTCATGTCCTTTGTAAGGTAAATTCCCAGATATTTCATCTTCTTTGGCACTATTGTAAAAGGAATAGAATCTTTGAAATGTTTTTACAGTTTGACTATTGTTGGCATATAAAAAAGCTACTGACTTGTTTGTATTGATTTTGTATCTTGAGATGCTGGTGTACTCCTTGATCACTTCTAAGAGTTTTGACGTTGAGTCCCTGGGATTTTCCAGGTATAGGATCATATCATCAGTGAAAAGTGAGAGTTTGATCTCCTATGACCCTATTTGTATATGCTTGATCACCACCTGTTGCCTGATTGTGCTGCCTAAGACTTCCATTATTATGTTGAATAGTAGTGGAGACAGAGGGCATCCTTGCCTCCTTCCTGATCTGAGGGAAAATGTTTTCAATTTTACACCATTTGATATGATATTGGCTGTGGGTTTGCTATAGATGGCCTCTATCATTTTAAGAAATGTCCCTTCTATGCCTATTTTCGTAAGTGTTCTGATCATGAAAGAATGCTGGATATTATTAAAGGCTTTTTCTGCATCAATTGAGAGAATCATATGGTCTTTGTTTTTTATTTTATTGATGTGATGTATTATATTTATAGATTTGCATATGTTGAACCAACCCTGTAACCCTGGAATGAAACCAACTTGATCATGGTCTATAATTTTTTTCATGTGTTGTTGAATTCTATTTGCTAAGATCTTATTGAATATTTTTGCATCGATATCCATTAATGATATTGGTCTATAGTTTTCTCTTTGTTGGATCCTTTCCTGCTTTGGGTATCAGGGTGATATTTGCTTCATAGAATGTGTTCCAAATATTCCTTCCCTTTCTATGCTTTGGAAAACATTGTATAATGTAAGTACTACTTCCTCTTGCAATAGAATTCGGATGTGAAGCCATCTGTTCCTGGACTTTTCTTTTTTGGGAGATTTCATATTGTTGATGCTATATCAGTGATTGATATAGGTTTATTCAAGATTTCTAATTCTTTCTGGTTGAGTCTAGGATGGTGGCATGCTTCCAGGTATTGGTCCATTTCCTTCAGATTTTTATATTTCTGGGAATAGAGATTTTTGTAGTAATCATTGAGATTTTTTTGAATTTCTCAAGTATCTGTTGTTATTTCTCTTTTATTGTTTCTGATATACAATATTAGAGATTTTACTTTTCTATTTCTGGTTAGGTTGGCCAAAGGTTTATCAATTTTGTTAATCTTTTCCAAAAACCAAGTTTTTGTTTCATTGATCTTCTGAATGATTCTTTTGTTTTTAATTTCATTTAATTTTTCCCTGATTTTGGTTATTTCTTTTCTTCTGCTGGATTTGGGGTTGGAATGTTCTTCCTTTGCCAGTTGCTTGAGGTAATCTATTAAGTTGTTGACTTCCTCTCTTTCTGCTTTCTTGATGAAGGCTTCCAATGCTATAAATTTTCCTCTTAGGACTGCCTTTGCAGTATCCCACAGGTTTTGATAATTTGTGTCTTAGTTATCATTTTGTTCTAAAAATTTGGTGATTTTTTTCTTAATCTCATCTTTGACCCAGCTATCATTCAGCTGAAGATTACTTAGTTTCCATGACTTTGAGTATGAATATTCCTGTTGCTGTTGAGTTCAACTTTTATTCCATGGTGGTCTAAGAAAATATAAAGAATAATTTCTACACTTTTAAATGTGTTGAGATTAGACTTGTGTCCTAGGATATGATCTATTTTGGAGGATGATTCATGGGCTGATGAGAAGAATGTTTATTCAGTTTTATTAGGGTGAAATGTTCTTTAGAGGTCTGTAAAGTCCATTTGATCTAGGGTCAGGTTTAAGTCTCATATTTCTTTGTTTAGTTTCTTCTTGGAGGATCTATTAACTGTCAAAGGGGTGTTAAAATCTCCAATTATTATAATGCAGGATGATATCAAGTTGTTCATATCCATTAGGGTCTGCTTTATGAATTGAGCATTCTGGTATGGTGCATAAATGTTAATTATCAAAATCTCTTCATGTTTGGTATTTCCCTTGACAAATATGTAGTGACCTTCCTTATCTTCTTTATCTTTGCTTGTTTAAAGTCAATTGTATCTGCTACTAAAATTGCAAGCCCTGCTTTTTTCTGGTTTCTATTTTCCTGTATTATACAAGTCCATCCCTTCACCCTGAGTCTATTTTTATTCTTTAAGGTAAGGGGAGATTCTTGTATACAGCAGATTTGTGATCTGAGTTTATGTATCCAGTCAGCCAGCCTATGCCTCTTTAGAGGACAATTTAAACCATTCATATTAATTGAGATAATTGATAATCCTGGTTATGTTTAGGGTGTCATGATTTTCTGATGTCCAGTGCACATTTTAATCCTTTCACCACTGCGGGAGTTGGGTTTTGTTCAAAAATTTCTGAGTGAGTTTGCTTTGCAGGTAGAGAACTGTGCTAGTCATTGTGGAGCATGAGTCTGAGCATATTCTGGAGAGCTGGTTTAGTTATGGCAAATTTCTTCAACATGTTTATGTCATTAAAGTATTTACTTATCCATTACCAATGAAATTCAGTTTAGCTGGATGGAGGATCCTGGGCTGGAAGTTGTTTTGTTTTAGGAGACTAAAACAAGAATGTTGATGACCATCTTATTCTGGCTTGAAACATTTGGGCTGAGATATCTATAGTCATTCTGATATTTCTCCCTTTGTAGGTGATGATTTTCTTATGTCTGGCTGCTTGAAGAATTTTCTCCTTTGTCTTAACTTTGGCAAAGTTAATCACAATATGTCTAGGAGATGCTTTATTTGGGTAGAGTTTTGCTGGGGTTCTGAAACTGCTATCTGAAGTTCTGTGTCTCTTGAAATGCTTGGGAAATTCTCCCCCAAAATCTCTTAGAGTAGAGCATCTGTATCTTTAGGACCATCCTCATCTCCTTAGGGAATTCCTATAAGACGAATGTTTGATCTTTTGTAGTGATCCCACAACTTTCTCAGGGAATGATCAGTTTTTGCTCTCCATTTGTCTGCCTCTTAGAGTGTTTGAGAACATTCAAAAGCTTTGTCTTCAGTTTCAGAGATCCTTTCTTCTGCCAGGTCAACTCTATTAGTGAGGGATTCTACTGTATTTTGGAGCTCCTCAACTAACTTTTTTGTTTCTCTGAGTTCTGCCATCTCTTTTCTCATTATGTCCATATCTTTGGCCTTTGAATTCATTAATTTCTTGAGACAATTTTAGAATTCTAGTCTTTGGAATTCAATTTCTATCTTTGCTTACATTCTATTTTTCTTATTTGCAATCCTTATTCTGATTCGATTTCTGGCATTGCTGCCATTTGTCTATGCATGGCATCTTCAGTTGTTTCTCCTTTGTCATTTCTTTGGGGTGGGGGGCTGATCTACTATGTTTATTCATGTTGCCAGAGTTGTTCTTTTGTGTCTGCACCATTTGTTTGTTAGAACTGGTAGGGTGAGATTGAATTGGAGTTCCCAGGTAGGACAGATAATTCTTTACCAAAGTGATAAGCTTTGTAATCGTGGCTTATCTCCTGCAACCTTACAAAAGCCCCTTTCAGAGTTCTGGCTGGACACTCTGAGGACCTAATTGGTGAGATAGCGCAAGCTAGCTTTGTTTTGATACCACAGTGTTAGGTTTAAATCTTGACTTTGAAGAGCTATGAATAGCTGCAGCACCTAGCCCCCACTCTTCAGTTCTTTTCCGCTACAGAAATTCAAAGGTAAACCTCAGAATGTTCTTGAGTGGACAGCCCCAGACATGTGTTCCAATTAAATTTTCTTTTTGCAGTATTTTTTTGGCCAGGGCTGGGTTTGAACCCACCACCTCCAGCATATGTGGCCAGCACCCTACTCCTTTGAGCCACAGGTGCCGCTCCCCAATTAAATTTTCTCAGGCAGCACAAACCCTGATCAACAGAGAGGGATTCAAGGGTGTCCAACAGCACAATTGGAGCCAGGGATCCACACTCCTGCCCACCATACCCAGTCCACACTGTTGGAATCTGTTTACAGGCCCAGTTCAAGCCAGGGGCCATGCCCCCACCCACTGGTCTCAGTCCACACCCAGCTAGCCTCTGCTTTCCCAGCTAGCTCTGTTTACAGACCAGTTGGAGTCAGGGACCACACCCCCACCTGCCAGTCTCAGTCCACTGCCTGGCAAGGCTCTGTTCTCAGTCTCTGTTAGAGTCAGGGCACCGCACTCCACCTGTAGGTCTCCATCCTCACCCAGTAAGTGTCTGTTCACCAGCCCTGCTGGAGAGAGAAGACCATGCCCTAGCCCTCAGGTCTTGGTTCGCACCTAGCAGGCCACTGCTCAAGGGTTCCGTTGGAATCAGGGGACCATGACCTTGCTCTCCGGTCTCAGTCCACACCTAGCAAGCCTCTGCTCACGGGTTCAGTAGGAGCTGAGGACCAGCCCTGTTGGCTGAGCTCAGTCCACACGGGGCAACCACTGTTCCATCAGAGCTCAGGATTCTGCACCCCATAGCACCAGACACAGCCTGAACCAAGGGTTAACACAACCACTGGCAGGGCATAGTCATAACCAGGCAACTGCTCCTCCTCCTACCAAGTGTTGCTTTCTTCCCACACCCCCTTTATTCCCTGTTAGATATAGATTCCATCTTGATGTTGGCAGTCCACACTATGCCCAGATTTCTCAAGACAAGAGAAAACACTCTGTGCTCTGCAGGGGGCAGAACTTCAGACTGCCATGTGAGAGGGAAAGGATGGACTAGGAGTTTGGACTTGTAGGGGAAAATGTCTGTTCAAATTTGTGCTTGGTGTCTAGGTTCATAAGTGCGACCTCCCCGAAGAAAGGGACCTGGAGCTTAGTGGCTCTCTCCAGTGAGGTAAAATGAGAGATCTTTTATTCCCTGCTTACTTGCAGATAGGCTGCTGCAGGTCTGCTTGGGGGAGGGTGTCTCTTGTCCTCTAGTCAAAAGACTTTGTACTTGAAATTTGTTTTCTTGAATGCTCTTCCTTGGAGTTAACAGCTTGCCAAACTTCTTTCTTGGCACAGCTCACCACCTGTAGCTTCACAGAGTATGATTCCATCCAGTTTTTCTTCCTCTGCTCAGGAGCCTTTGCCGAGGTTTGCTACCAGTCAGCCATCTTCCCAGAATTCCCTCAGAGATTTTTTAAATGGGGAAATTCATCCCAAAGATAGAGGGCTTAAGTCCTATATGTGGGGAAGTAATAAGCTTGAAAATTCAGGCTTTCAGGTTAATAACATTGGAAAGCAATTACTCATAGGAGAAGCCACACAGGGGGCAGTGGTGGGGCAAACCAACCAACCTCATATTCTCTACCAGTTTCCTTTCGGAGCAATCCACCATGGAAAGATTCTTTTAAACCCGTGTGTATGTGTGTGTGTGTGTGTGTACGCATGTGTGCACAAGCACATGGCAATGGCGGTGGGGTGGGGTGGGCAATATATCCATCAAGCTGATTAGTGACCACAAATTCACCACTAACCACAGTTCCTTCTCTAATGCTGTTGGTGCCAGCTTCCTGGGTGACTTCTGAAACTAGTGACAGAAAAGCCAGGAGTTCTGCTTCTACAGCCAAATCTGAAGTATAGTTCCTATTTTTATTTTTGAAATATACAAGGCAAATGGAAGAGGCTGCCTCCTTCACTCCCTCTTCCTTTCCCTTTCTCTCTTCCATAAGTGTATATTGGGCAATGACTCCATCCTAGTTGAACCTAGATTCTAGATGCTTTCAGTCTAGGATGAGAGATTAAATACACATATAAGTAACACGATTATAAGGCCAAAAGGGACAAAGTCCACACATAATGCCTAAATTGTGCCAAGGGTTTTCAAATACAAGGTCCCCATCTGCATTCTGGTCAATTTTCAGCTCTTTTTCAGCTATGCGGGGATCCACTTAATATAAAGCCAGGTAAATATAATCTAATAGCCCCCTTATGGTATGAAAGAATTATTGAGTCCCATTTGGACACTCTCAGACTTTAAAAACACTTAAAGGAATTTAAAGCCATAAAGTAGTAGATCTACTAATTTTTGAGTGCTTGGTGTTTTTTTATTTGGAGGGGGTAGGGTTGTGTTCTGGCCTGGTTATTTATTTACCTGCACATCATCTTGGCTCTCCATCACTGTGCATGGCTCAGGATGCAGGCTTCAGGAAGTAGCCTTGAGAATAATTGCTCCATCCCTGTGAAGGCCCTGGCATCCTTCAGAGGAGCATTAACTGGCTTCATGCCTCCCTGATGCAGCTGGGGTGCAAGGATCCAGGCTGTAGAAGGACATAACTTTTCACTACTCATTTGGTATTATTGTCAGCACAAAATGCAGAGTAGAGGAAATAGTGCTGGGAGCTTAGGACAAGTTAAGTAATTTGGAGACGCATCCATTTTATGATCTAGTGGAGCTAACCCCCTAGTCCATTATTTGTGAACATTATTTGATAAAGAAAGGGAACACACCAAGGTCTTATACTCTTATACCCAGGATGACCTGTGTACTAGTGTTTCCAGAGGAGCTGATGAATCCATTCTTCTTCTCATGCAGACAAGCAGAGGACTGGGAATCTTCTCTTAGATAGAAGAGATAGAGGGATTTGGCTTCTAGGTCTAACATGTACCTGGAGGACGAGGTGAATATATTACTTAGCCATACATGCCAGAGCATCTTACTTAGAAAGCAAAGGAGAGTGAACACTGGTTTCCCATGAGTGTGCAGATCAAAATTTCCTACTGATTATTTTTAAAAATGTTTCTAATATCCTCACAAACACAAATGGGGTCCAAACTCAGCCATAAGTTAACCTGAATAGCCATGAATTATGGTGTACAAGCCAGCATCCCCTACTTTTGGGTGAAGATCTTAGGTATTTATTAGAATTGTTTCCTACTTCCTGAACCAGAGCAATTAAAATAGGGTTATCAGTAGTGATAATGGAAGTTTTAAAAGACTAATCATTGATAAATAAAAACAGTTCAAATATTTTTAAGAAATAGCTCCCTTCTCCTTTTTTTAATATAGGAAAGACATTAGCAGTTTCTAAAAGTTTAAAAAAGATTCATTTATCTGAGTTCTTTTTCCTGGTAATTTTAATTTCTAAAAGCATTTGAATTAGTTTCCCATTGACACTGTAACAAATTACTACCATTTTAGTGGTGTAAAACAACACAGATTCATTCTTGTATGGTTCTGGAGGGCAGAAGCCCTTGAAATTATGGTGTCAGTAGGGCTGCTGCCCTTTGGGGCTCAAAGGGAGAACCTGCTTCCCCTTGACTTTCCCCCTTCTGGAAGCTGATCATTCTTTGGTCGATGACTCCACATCTCATGGACCTCTGCTTCTGCTCTATTTGACCTTCTTACTTCACTCTGATAAGGACCCTTTTGATTACATTGGGTTCATCAGATAATCCAGGATAATCTCCCCATCTCAAGAGTCTTCATTTAATCACATCTGCAAAGTCCCTTTAGCTGTGTGAATAGGCAACAAATATATGAGTTCCAGGAATATAGATATGAATGTCATTAGCGTCCATTATTCAACCTACCACAGTAATTTTTCCTTTATTTTTCTCATTATATATAGGGTTGTTTGGGTGGCTTCCCTGCCCCCCACATTCTATATTTACCTTTTGAGAAATTCAGTCATAAATGTAGCATATTCATGTTCTCTCTCTTTCTCTTCACATTTACCTCACCAAAGTGAAACTAAGAAAAATTTGTAAATATAATAACTCACTGGACCTACTGTCCTCAAAATGTATTATATTATTCTTTAGGCTAGTTACATATAATTACATGAATATGTAATTCATAACATTTAATGTAATCATTACTACTAATTCTTAAAAATATATGATGATGGTCTGGGTAGGAAGATGGTGGTGGAGACGGTCCCATAGCCCAGCTCTCCCTGGTCAGCAGTCCACCCTCTACCCCAGATTGGAAGTCTAGAACTCCAGCTCATCCAGAATCCAGATTGTCTGCATTTACAATTGGTCTGGAACTCTTGAACTGTAAAGGTTGCAATCACCATCCCCAGTCCCTAGGTGGAGGACTAGTCAACCACAACCATAGAAGTTTCCAGTCCAATTTCACTGACATGCTCATATAGCTAAGAACTGAAAAACAAACATGGGGTGGAACCAGCGGAAAAACTCTGGCAACATGAATAAACAGAACGGTGCAACTCCCCCCCAAAATGACAAACCATCCAATCCAGACAATCCCATCGACAGATAGCAGAGATGTCCGAAATTGAATTTAGAATCTGGATTGCAAACAAGATTAATAAAATGGAAACAAAGATGGAGGTAAAGATTATAGGATTAATTCTGAAGATGTCTCAAGAATTCAACCAATTCAAAGACAAAATGACCAAAGATCTCGACACATTGAGACAAGAAGTTGCAACCCTCAAAGAGATGAAAAATACAGTAGAAGCCCTCAGGAACAGAATAGAGCAAGCAGAAGAAAGGATTTCTGACACAAAAGACAGAGACTTTGAATGCTCCCAAATGCTCAAAGAGATAGAGAAATGGAAGGCAAAAATGGATCATTCTCTCAGAGAGCTCTGTGATAACTCAAATAAAACCAATATTCGTCTTATAGGGATATCTGAAAGCAACGAACTGGCTTCACATGACACAGAGTCCCTTCTTCTTGAGATTATGAAAGAGA
>CAUYON010009153.1:0-14710 GCA_963573935.1 Arctocebus calabarensis
ATCAAGGAAATGCCATGAAGGATATCTGTAACAGTATGATCAAAATATTTCTGAATGTATATGAATCGTGCCCTGTGATTGCACCAATGTACATAATTATGATTCAATAAAATTATTAAAAAAAAAAAAAAAGAAAAGAAATCAGCATTCTCTGTGATTTCCACATTGCTGTTATGTTGCTCTGTGTCCATTAGGGGGCAGTAGCGCGTAGCACAAGTACAGAGAGGGAAGTGGTACTCACAGTCACCTGTGCACACCATCTTCTCTGCAAAACAAGCTACCTGCAAGAGCCTCCGTCAGAGTCAGGTGGGGACCTCTGGGCTTCACTGCCTGGTCCTGTCCTGCTTCAGATCTCCAGCCATGAGATCCACATTGAACCTGGAACCATCCAGGCATCTGGGTGTGCTCTTCGTATGATCTTTAATTTGGAAACTAGAGAGTTTTAGACTTTAGTACTTTTTTTCCCCTTTCTTCCTGTTGTCTTGCCTCCTACCAGATAGCAGGACATGCCTGTTTCTTGAAAATAGCCGTGTACATAGGAACAATATACATCTTACTTTCCAAATCACAAACCTCTTATGTTATAGTTTAAGTAGAAACCTGGCTGCTGTCATAACAAAGTTTAGTATCTTACACAAAATAATGTATTTTTGCCCTGTTATTTTCCTACACAATCTTATTTTCATTGAAACTGACCATGAAATGCATCAAGCTAAAATTTATTTTTTTTTCCTAAGATAGACTCTGTGGTGGAAAAAACTGTTGCCTGAACTTTGTCAGAGAATAAAACATGGTGGAGAGAAATACCGACTTTACCTGTCATTATTAAAAGGTAAAAGATTCTTTGCATGATTATGAACTTCGGAGTCTCTGTTTTAAATTTGCTAAGGACTTGCTTTTTGTAGATTTCTCTTGTGATGCTCAAGTGAGGTGAGGAGAGCCCTGCAGAATCATCTAGCTTATTTTCAGCATTCATTTACCACTACCCTCCACCCCAGCACATTTGATATTATTTATCTCTTCTAGTCTCAGAGCTGGTGTTCTTTTAAATTAATCTTTTCAAACACTAACAAATTATCAAGGTCATAGACACTGACAACTTTAATATTTTAAAAATTTAAGTAACGTTTAAGGCAATTACATCTTTTATTAATGATCTCAGTGCTTACTTTGTGTCGGAAGTTAAGATTATTATAATTAAACATAATTATAAGCAACTATTGATGAATGACGTGTTCTCAAAAATTTAAAAGTTGAGTCTCTAAATTGTATGGTATTTTACAGTGTAGATAGTTATTGTTTGAATTCTCATAATTTATAAGTAGTCATTTAAAAATGTTTTTAAAGATTTTTCAGTTGTAGAAGAAAGGGTCTCTTTGTGTTGCCCAGGCTAGAGTGATATAGTTTTCTTATCATAACTCACAGCAGCCTCAAATTCCTGGGTTTAAACAATCCTGCCTCAGGCTCCTGAGTAGCTGGGATGACCAGCATGCACCACCACACCCAGCTAATTTGTCTATTTTTTGTAGAGACAGTGGTCTCACTCTTGCTTAGGCTGGTCTCAAACTCCTCCATCTCCCAGAGTGTTGGTATTGCAGGTGTGAGCCCCGGCACCCAGCCCATTTATAAATCTTGATAAATATGTGGCTGTCAGTTTCTGTACTGTTGTGTGTTAATGTTACTAGGTAATTGTTGGCCTGATGATAAAACATATGGTCATGTTGATTGTAGTGCACATACAATTTTAGAAATTGACAGTGTTGACTGTCATGTTGAAAATGATGTTTGCAGTCCAGGTAATTGATTTTTAAAATGTTAGGCAGAGCCACTGGCCACTGGAGGTTGTTTTTGTGAAGTTCCCCATTTATTTAAAGCTGTGTATTTCTGACTGGAAAGAGAAGGAGGTGACTTTATACTCTGTCCTTCTCAGCTCCTGAGTGCTTTAGATTTGGGGAAGGTAGAAGTGTCAGGTGTTTGATTGCTTTACTTCACTGCATCAAATTGTTGACAGAATTTATCACTCTTCGTGTTGGTGGATCACTTTCCAGTACAGTAGGCCATGTCTTCAGACCTCATCAGCATCCTTGTTGTAGTCAAAAGACTTTTTCTTGATCCTTTCCTGTCCATATGCACGTGTTCTGTGTCTGTAACTTACCCATAATCATATTTCCAAATGTTACATTTTTCTGTATCTTCAAATTACATTTGTGTGTGTGCGAGTGCCTGTGTGCATATATGTGTGCAGGTGGTAGGGTTAAGGGCTGTGCATAATTTTACTTTTATTAAACTGCAATCCATTAAGAGCTGCACAGCATTTTGTTCATTTTTCATGCTGTGCCCTCCTCACCAGCAGTGTGCCTGTCCTGTAGTTTGTTTATTGATTGGAAGACGAGACGCCTGGAAGCCTCAGGTCCGTTTCTCTCGGTAGCTGTAGCACTCTGAGAAGAGCCCAGGATTGGGGTCTAGAGAACTGGAACTGATTTCCAGACCTGCCACTTACTGAGTGACCTTGAGCAAACCGGTTTTTTAATACCCTGAGACTAACGAGAAGTTCAGGATTGACTCTAGAGTTCAGTGTTATGCAGAATTGCAAGAGAGTAAGATTAGAGTTAGAATTCAGGGACTTATGTGCTAGGAGCTTTGGTTTTCTTATCTCTCCGATGCAGCATGTCTCAACCTTGGCACTACTGACATTTGCACTGGATAACTTTCTGTGTGCATGGGAGTTTCCGCTGTGCGTTTCAAAATGTTAAGCAGCATCCCTCGCCTCTACTAGCTGGATGCCAATAGTACCCCCCTAGCTATAACAAACAAAAATGTCTTTAGACTTTCCAGATGTTCCCTGGGGGCCAGAATTGTCCTGGTTGAGAACTACGGTACTAAAGTAGAACCATTGCAAACAGGTTACTGGATGGCTTAGTGTTAGTGGATGGCTTGTATTAAGGAAATAGTTGTTGTTGTTGTTGTTGTAATAATGAACTTTGCTTTTTTTTTTTTATTCTAGTACTACGGTAAATTACAGAAGTAAAGTTTAAAAAGTCTCTTGAAATCCTACCAGCCAGAAACTGCTGTTCTCAACATTTGATGTATGTTTTCTAGCCACGCAGGAGGATTTTAAGCATCAGGTTTACATTTAGGCAGATCATTTCTGTATAATTTGTAAATTAGGGTGGGTGGTGAGTAGAGGACAGCAAGACGTTTTAATCTTTTCTTAGCCTCAGTTTTCCTGTCTCTAAATCAGGCATAATGCCCACTAATATATACTCTATGGAATGGGATATTTATCAAATCAATAAAAGCATGAAAGGATTCTAGAAGGAATTAAGTGAGAAGTTGTATTTTAAAGAACTGTATCAACTTTTAAAGTACCGTATCAATTTAAGATATCAGCCTGCTGTTAAAGTTATAACTCTTCTTGGTTGGGAGAAAAGAATTGGGTGCTGGCAAGATTTTCTTTGGCTGTGTGATGACCTACGCTAGCCTTTCAACTCAGTACTACTTACGGTGTTTAGAGAAATGAACTGTTTTGATAGGAAAACACCAATCATTCGTGTTTTGCATGTGGGTTTTGTAAATTAATTGGTTTTTTTTTTGTTTTGTTTTTTTTGCAGTTTTTGGCCAGGGCTGGGTTTGAACCCACCACCTGTGGCATATGGGGCCACCGCCCTACTCCTTTGAGCCACAGGCACCTCCCAATTAATTGTTTCTTATTAAGGTCCTATTTTATGTCAGACATGTATCATTGCATTTTAATTTAATTCTCACAGGAACTCTAGCAGCAGACAGTACTACTGTCAGTATATCACAGATGAGGAACCTGGGACTTGGGGGTTTAAGTGACTTCTTAAAGGCACTCAGGGAGTAGGCAAGAGTCTGGATCCCTTCTCGGGTCTGTCTGATTTCAGGCCAGGCACCATGGTTCATGACTGTACTCCCAGCACATCGGGAAGCTGAGGGAGGAGGAGCACTTGAGAATAGGAGCGTGAGACCAGCCCGGGCAGTACAACAAGACCCTGTCTCTTAAAAAAAAAAAAAATTTTTTTTTTAATTAGCTGAGTGCAGTGGCACCATTGTACTCCTAGGTACTCAGGAGTCTTAGGCAGGAGGATTGCTTGAGCCTCAGAATTTGAGGTTGCAATAAACTGTGATTGTGCCACAGTGCTCTAGCCTGGGGAACAGAATGAGACCTCCAAAAAAAATTGAGTGTCCGATCCCAGAACTGGGAATCTTTTCTATAAGGCACTGCTCTTCTGATCCTTAACTCTTTAGCAACAAGGGCAATGGCTTCTTTGTGTAAAGGATGATTTAGGTTGCTGAATTTTGGATAGATGACTTTAGATGGACTTTATATTTTTCATTTACTCTGTACATAGAGTAAGTGGTGGGCATGAGAGATCACACAGTTGAACAGCACTAAAGTATGGATAGAGTTACACATGGTACACGTGAGACCAAATGGGTGTATATTTGGAACATTGTTCTTAAAATGTCACCCTTGTTTTCCTGGGAGCTGGTAGCCTGTATCTATTAAAAAGCAATAGAATCATACAGTTGTATAGTTATCTTTACAAAATGGATGAAAAATTTTCCAACATTGACAATGTTCATTAGGACACCTTTATAGTTTAGAAAAAAAGGTTAATCAGTGGTTCTTAACCTTCATAATGCCATGACCCTTTAATACAGTTCCTCATGTCATGGTAACCCCCACACACGAGGAACGATGTCTTGTTTCCTAAGACCACCAGGAATACATGTTTTCCGATGGTCTTAGGTGACCCCTGTGAAAGGTAAAAGGGTCGTTCAACCCCCAAAGGGGTCACGACCCATAGGTTGAGAACCTCTGGGTTAAGTGGTCACGAAAGCAGATTTGTGCTTATTTATGACACTTTTATAATAAAAACCAATTTAGGAAAATATCATCCTTGTATTTCCTGTCCTAATACACAGGTTCTGTAATTAGCTTCAGTATAGTTCTAGCATAAAAAACAGTATTCAAATGATTGCACTTTTCTTTAGAAGATAGTAGAAATCTACTGAAAAATAATATAATTCAGCAATGAAACAATAAATTATATGGAGCTAGTATAAACTTCAAAAGATTCTAGAAGGGATAAATAAATTATTAAAACCACAAAGTAGTCTATGGGGTATAGAGACTATTGTTTTTTCCTTTGTAGTTAAAACATTTTGTTTCCCTACACTAGCTTCTAATGGATTGGTTAAGAGGAGAACTGGATGAAATACAGACTTTCGGTTCTAACTCATATATTCTTCCCTGCAAACAGAAACATTGTCAGTTGTTGCTGTGGAACTAGAACTAAAGGATTTCCTGAATGTTCTCCCAGAAGATGGCACTGCAGCATTTTTCTTGCCTTATCTTCTTTACTGTAGTCGAAAGAAATCATTGACTTGAAAGTATCATTTGAAAAACACCATTGTGGCATTCGAGACTGAATTTCTGAAAGTTATTGCCAAGTAAAAAATACAAGTAAAGGGTTTTTTGTTTCATGTGTATATTATATGTAAATAAATGTTTTTAGGCTGCTTACTTTACTGTGTAGTGGTGGCTATTAGTTTCTTTATTTATGACCTGAACCCATTTAATTGTCCAGAATGTAAAAAAATAGTCAAGATGGTAAGAATTCCTCAAAGAAGCCATGTGTTTTTTAAAAGCAGAGACTGACTTTTATTCAAAGGAACAGCAGCAGTTCACTCTTGTTGGAGACATGAAAATCCTTTCATCCCAAGAATACTTTAAGGAGACATTTTACAAATGTGCTTGAAAGAATGTCACTTTAAGTGGCCCCTGAATTTCATCTTCTTGATTTTTCCATATTTCTCTGTCGGATCCATTTAAAAATAATTTTCGTTGAAAAAGATGTTACTGTTTTGCCACAGTAAAACAATTCAAATCTTTTCTTGTTTTTGTTTTTGTTGTTGTTACTTTAAGAAAACTCATGCTGCTTTTTCCTTGAATCAAATGAAGTAGAAATCTACAAAGCTAAATTTCTTATCTGGCTATTTGTATGATTTGTTTTGGCTGTATATTATTTTCAGACAGAGGTTTCTTTCCATTTTTGTACTCATGTGTACTCCTATTGTTTTAGCTACCCTGTATGTCAAAATAAAGAAATATATCATTATATTCACAATTGTGTCTTCTTTTTTAACCTCTTGTAAAAAAATTCTGAGTCTGATTTCAGCTCATCGATAGTGTCCTCTGAATTTAGGCAACAGTTGTACCCACTGTCATCCACCCTAGTTGCACCGGTAGATTTTCTCCTGGTGGCCAGGAGGATTTGCTCTATACAATTGTTTCTCAACTCTGCCTTTCTCTAATTTCAGGTAATGCCCTTTTGACTGTCTCTTCAAGGGTTCACAGAACTCTACAGTGGCATTATTTTAATATATTATAATATATTTATTAATTTAATAAATTTCCTTCCTCCATACTTGTGCCCCCATATCCACTGGCTATTACAGACGATATCCACAGAGTTTCTTGATGGGAAGCCACTGATCAGAAACATTTCAGAGACCCTTTATAGTAATCTTGTGAGGACCACCCAGGAGTATCTGGTCATAGAGCTTTTTTTTTCTTTAAACGCAGTTTGGTAAAGCCATAATAATGGTAGTATGAGTGGTCTGTATGAATCAATTCTGTTCCTAGTGTAAAAGTTTCAGCCATATATCGTACAGTCTGCTGGTCTTCCCATCTGCAGCAGGGCAACACAGCTTCCCTCACAAATGCACAAAGTTGTAATTTTTCATTTTTTTTTTAATGTTTATAGTCATTCCAAAGTAAACATTCTATTCAACACTTTCACATACATTATTATGAATCATTCGTTTTTCTTTTTTTTTCACTTATCACCAATTTATTTCTTTTCAGCCAGACTTGGTCTCTATAGAAAAAGAAATTTTAAGACCATTATTAAAAATAATATTTATTATATGACTAAAGAATTATTAGATGATGCTTTAAATATGTTCTAATTTTTAAATGTTACTTGGCTTAATCATTCTTGATTTATTTATATTATATAAATTTATATTTTTTCACTTTTATTTTTTACAGAGTCTCACTTTGTCACCCTTGGCAGAGTGCCATGGCGTCACACAGCTCATAGCAACTTCCAACTCCTGGGCTTAGGCGATTCTCCTGCCTCAGCCTCCCGAATAGCTGGGACCACAGGCGCCCGCCACAGCACCCGGCTATGCTTTTTGTTGCAGTTTGCCAGGGCCGCGTTTGAACCCGCCACCCACTAAGCCACAGGCGCCACCCTAATTTTTTTTATATGTTTAAAAATCTCTCATTTTTGTATTGCTTTAAAAAAAAGTATTTTCCTCCCTATAAGATCCTTATTAATTATAACGAGAAAAATAACTTTACAGAGAAACATGGCAGACACCACCTTAACCAAATGCTTGAAGTTATAGGGCCTAATGGAACAAAGCAGTGTCCCGTGCCTCCTGGCTTGGTACACTGCAGAAAACATAACATCGGCCTGTGACAGCTTTGCCTGAAATGCATAACCTGAATCTAATCAGCTTAAGAAATGAGGAAACATTAGACAAACACAAATTAAAGGACATTCTACAAAGTGACCGCCCTATGGTCTTCCACAATGTTAATATCGTGAAAGGTGAAGACCAAGGAATTATTCCAAAGTGAGGCTTGCCAACCGTGTGGGGTAGGGGGTTATCTTCTCTGTAAAGAATCATGATCAGGGGTGGTGCCTGTGGTTCAGTGAGTAGGGTGCTGGCCCCATATACCCAGGGTGGCGAGTTCAAACCCAGCCCTGGCCAAACTGCAACAACAACAAAATAAAAATAAAAACAAACATGATCAGGGTAACAGGTGAGATCTGAAAAAGATCGACAGTGTTTCATCATTGTTAAGTTCCTGATTTTGGTAATTGGATTGTAGACATGTATAAGAATATTCTTGCTTTTAAGAAAAAGGAGTATCTGATTATGCCCTTTATGTATAATTATGCTGTATCAAATTGCAGTCAATTTGTATCTGTTCAGAGACTGTCTGGCTGTAAGTACTGGTGTCAAGAAATGGTTAGTCTTTCACACCATGGTAAGAGGTAGAGAAGGCAGCAGATCGACAAATGCTTGTTATTGGGGGAAGTACTTAGGCAAAGCAGTACATCTTAATTATGCTTGTTGCATGTGGCTTCTATAATTCGTAACCAGATATTCACCTTCGTTTGGCAGAACCGTGTAAGTAGTCTCCATTCCAGCATGAACGTGGTCAGTTACATGGCAGTGGAGTAACCAGATTCCAGGTTCTCTTGGAAACATTTCTAGGGTTTGGTATGTCCCGGGGAAAATGTCAAAGACATCAGAACTATAAACGCCTCTGTGCTTCATTAGAGAAATGACAAATATTATTTAATATATGGGAGAATTCATTCAAATAGTTTTTCATCGATCAGCTCAAGATTCTTGGAAAAATGGATAAATCTCAAAAATTAGAAAAAAGCCCCTGCCCATTTCTGCCAGGTATGTGGGCCTTGTCTTCGGAGAAGCCCTGCCCTGTGGGCCGTGGAGTGGGGTAGAGGGGAGATGTGGTGAGCGGATTCATCCGTCAGGACCGTTGGCCTGTTTGTCGGCGCACCAAACTCGCACAAAGGAACGTAGGTGTGGCCACATCTCAGCCTCCCTTCTCCCTGAGCTTATCCTAGATTGTCTGTGAAACTTAGGGCAAGGAGAATAATGGAGGGAGCAGAAAAGGAAGCGGAGAAGGCAAAAACGAGGGACAGTGTAGGCAGTGTCGACTGGAAACGGTAGTTAGGCTGTACTTCTACAAGGATGAAATGGGAACTCCACTAAGGAACTAACTATGTATATATGAAACAAAATAACAGATAGAACAGATTTTTCTGCACTATGCTTTTTGGTAACTTATGCATTTTGTGCTTTAAGGGAAGAACAGCATTTCCAGAAGGTCCATTAGCTTCTGATATTGGTACTGGGTGAGGAAGGAACAGAAGTAGGAATGAGATAGAGAATCCAGTCAGCTGCTTGTCACCTGGTCTGGCACACTTCAGCCCATTTAAGGCAGAACTCAGAACACGCAGGGCAAGGGTTATTTATGGTAAAGTCTTGTGCTGGTCTCTGCTACTCTGCTCCATCGTTTACATGATCATGATATAAGACAGGTGGTGCCTCAGCCTCCGGCTCAGTGGTGTTGGTGCTGTGGCAGCCAACAGGAACTAGCAGGCTGGAGGGTAGGCGGGAGAGAGGGATGGGGAGGGGCTCCCGGAGGGCTCCCACCCCCACAGGAGGCTTCAGTAGCCAAAGGGGCCAGACAACTGCTGGGGAGGCACCCCCCACCTTGGTGTCCCCTTCCCTTTGCACTTATGACTGAATAAGAACCCCCATTTCCTATGCCTCGGTCAATTTCATGTAAGTTTCCTAGGCCTCAATTCCATGAATGGACTGTGTCCATTCATTAATACATTTATTCACCTTGCCCCAGCAGAGGGGACTGTGTCCACTCATTAATACATTAATTCACTTTGCCCAAGTGGAAAGGACTGTATCCATTCATTCCCTGACCTCATATACAAGGAACCAATACATAACCATAGACAAAGGGCCCAGGGAGGGACAGACAAGAGAGAGCTTTTCTCTCCCAACTTGGGTTTTCTCTCCCTGCCGGGAGCTTTGGTGTTTCTGTATTTTTTTCTGTAAATAAATCATGTCTTACCCCTGATCTGTGGTCCACAGATTTATTCTTCAAATCACTGAGACCAAGAATCTACTCGAAATTCCGGTATCAATCATACCTACCCTCTCTGCCAGCAGTTCCACTCAAATATCTTAGCGACGTGTGAGCAGAACTCCATGAAAATCCAAAGTGAAAAGTACAAATCCAAGGAAGAGCCGGTGTAACACAGGCTGGTATGTTAACTGAAATTGCTGTTCCCTGAACAGTCATCCCTTGATATCCATGGAGCATTAGTTCCAGGACCACCCCCTTCTCCGGAATACTAAGATCCACATATGCTCAAGGCTTTGGTATAAAACGCTACAGAATTTCCATGTCACGGGCACAATACTCCCATAAACTTTTAATCATCTCTAGATTACTTATAATATCTAGTAGAGCACCTACACATTACTTCATTTAAGTGGATTCGATGGAGTACATGGCATAGCAAATTCAGATTTTGCTTTTTGGAACTTTAGAAAATTTTTTTCCAAATATTTTCTATGCATGGTTGGTTGAATCCATGAGTAAGGAGTCTGTGGATATGGAGGGCTGGCTGTAGTCTCTCCAGTTTTCAATTTTACATAAATCTCCATGAAAAAATATTTTCTTCATGTGTATTAAAACATTTTAAAATAGAATAAAAATATCTGCCATGATGGGTCTTACCTTGTACCGGAAGCTGTGGCCGTGGAAATGTACAGTGTGCAAGTCTATTTCATTACCCATTCCCATCAGATACCAGTCGACTTCATCACCCACGTGCATCGTGAGGCCTTGCAGGTTTCCAAACATTCTTCCATTAATAGCTGGGGGACAGCACATGGTTTTCTATTACTTTTCCAGATATTTTAAATTTCATGGGAAAATACAATTATTAGGTTAACGTAAAGAATTTTTTTTTTTTTTTTTTTGGCTCAGTGCAGTGCCCATAGCTCACTGAGTAGGGCGCCGGCCACATACACCGAGGCTGGTAGGTTCGAGCCTGGGCCAGGCCTGCTAAACAATAATGACAACTGCAACCAAAAAAATAGCCAGGCATTGTGGTGGGCGCCTGTAGTTCCAGCTACTTGGAAGGGTGAGGCAAGAGAATTACTTAAGCCCAAGAATTTGAGGTTGCTGTGAGCTATGACGCCTTGGCACTCTACCAAGGGTAACATAGTAAAACTACGTCTCAAAAAAAAAGATTTTTTTTCTATGTAATAGATTTATTTCACTACAAATGGAAACGAATACCTTAAGGTCAATAATACCACATGCTGCTTTTCTAGTCACATTGCATCAAAAGCCTTAATCCTAATTTTGGATATATTTAAAAGGGAGTGAGATTATAAAAGCAGGAGAGAAATTAGTAAATGATTTTGAACATAGTCTCCCTTTAATTTTGAACATAATTCTACCTCCCATACAAAGTGGTTTATTTTCAATTGAAATGAATAGTCTCCAAAGTAATTTTGTACGGAAGAATAAAAGGGTTAAAAAAGGAGAAAAATGGTTTAGAATAACGTATCCTACCGTGCATTTTATTGCTTTCTATGAATTCATCACTGTCTTTGTTCACTTTCTCAGGGTGATCAGAGTATGTCTTGATGTTGTCATCTAAGTACCAAGACTCATTCTCATCGAAAACGAGAAACAAAAGGGAAAATTCCATTTTCTTGTTGGGATTGAACACTGTGAAGTAAGGTTTTCGACAGACAATCAAGGGGCCAATTAATCCACTGTAGAGGTCCTGGAAACAAGCAGAGTCCCCGATCAGCTAGGATTCCAGGGAACTGGACCTTTTCACCTGGGGCCTCAGGAATTTTGGAGGCCCTGATTTAAGTAGTAGACTTGGCTCAGTGCACCGTAACTTTTCCTTTGCAGTAGTTAAACCATGGGGTAGCAGAGGGGCACAGAGCCAAGAATTGGCTCAGCAGTTTAAAAAAGCCCCAAATGAACAATGTAGGTTTGCTTCCTACACACTCTCGTCAGCTAAGGATGAACCAGGCAAGGATTAGTGTGTCCCAGTCTCTAAAAATCCAGAGATGAGTGAAATGTAACACACAGCACCCGATCTACTCATTTATTTGAGCCGAATTCTGAAATACACAGTATCAAGCACTTGCTTGACCTTGGCTCAATTTACCCCCGCTACCTATCACTCCATCCAGTTCTCCTCTCCCTCCACCTACTTCATTCAGGTCCTTGAAATCTGCTCAACTCCTACCATGGCCCCCCAGTCTCTTCCCCCCGCCAAGCCCTCCTTCACTCCGCCAGGGTCCTGGGCTGATAGGCAAACATGCTGCCTTTCTTCGTTTCCATCTTCAGGGGCTACATACACACGTGACACTGAAGACAAAGTCGAAAGTTCCCTAACATCCTCAAGAGGCTTTGTCCTGCATCAAATTTTAGATTTTGTCTTTCCTGTCATAGGTAGCAGCATATCCACTAAAGTAGATTACAGAACAGTTTATTTTCCCGGGACTTAGAGGAAAATGCTAACCTCATCTTTTAATTGTGCGTCTACATTGGGAATTGTCACAAAACGGAAGTGATTTACACTTTACCTTAACTTGATCCACCGTTGAATAGTAAGCCCATGGAATGCAAGCAGAATCCTCTATTCCAGCACCAGATCTTTCTGGGATCTCCCACATGTAAGTACGCGTTTCACCTGAATCAGGCAAGGATTAGCGGGTCTGGTTCTATTTGGTTTATCCACCTACGCACTAAGCCTGGATAACCAGTGACCCAGGAACTCATCACTGGTTTTAAACAAAATAGTGGTACTTGAAATTCTTTTCAGGAATTTAGTTTTAAGAAAATGCTCAGACATACTTTTATGGGGGTTGGGGGTTATCAATTAACCTCACTGACGCGCCCGCCATACCACAAAGCCAGGGCATGGCAATTCCAACATCACAATTTAAAGAAACTTGGCAACTAATCTTTTCTTAACACCAACTATGTTTTCCTAATACAGTTTTGTCTCTTCAAATACCAAGTGATGTTCCTCCCTTGGCCAGCACCTCCCCATGATCTTTGTGTCGGCTGTCCTAATCCCCTCAGCGTCCCCTTCCTGCCCCTGTCACCAGCGTCCTCAGTGAGCACATTACACCTCTTAATCCCAGGTCACTGACTGTCTCTGTTACCTCCTCTGGGCTGTCCTGTCACACCATGTACTTTTCTGTCGTGTACAGGACGTAACCACCCCCGGGCTTGGCACTTTGAAGACAGCCGGTTGGTCCACCCGTCTGCCTGGCCACCGCCCTTCCCTCGCCCCAGGTGCTCCAGGCTTTTCTCCAGTCCAATCTCCATCTCTCAGAGCTTCCCATACAGCTGTTCATAACAGACCGTGACATCTGTTCTCACCCACTCGCCACGCCTGGGCACACTCACTGCAGACCTCACCACGCTCACGCTGTCAGACTGTCACTGGCCAGAGTCCAAGATGTTTGGGATGGTCTCTAAGACTGTGGTGGACAAGGCCTCGATCTGAGCTGTCCCCATGTCCTCCCCTTCTCTGTGTGTGGATTGACTGCCTGAACACGTTACTGTCTTTTCACAAGCTGCCAAGTAACATTTTCTTCTGTTTTCACACCCCTTCCCGACTCTTTTCTGCCAGGGGTTGATGTCCCAAGCCCTGGCATCACCCTGGACTCCTCTCTTACCTAATACTCTTTTCTGCAGGTCCTTTTAGAAGCACCTTAAAAATGGAACCCGAATATGATGATGTCTCCCTACTTCAGCTGTTTCCACCCTGTTCCAAATCCTGATTATTATTTTTATCCAGATGATCAGATGGTGACAGCCCCACTGATCCCCGATTCTGCCCTTGCTTGCTACTTAGCCACACATCAGCCAGAACAGCCCCGTAAGAAGTGTCTTCAGAGCATCACTCTTCACATCAGCCCCTCGTGTGGGTTTTTGGAATAAAACCTCAAGTCCTGATTGTGGCCTCCAAGTTCTTCCCTGCTCCCTCCCACCTCCTGCTCTTCCTGGATCTCGGCTCCCAGCATTCTGTCCTGTGTGTGCCATGCTCCACCTCAGCTTCCTGGCTGCTCCTTACACACCATGCTCGCTCCCGTCTGGGGGCCTAGAATCTCTTCCCACACACTAACCTGAGCTTCATCACCTGTCACCTCTTCAAAGAAGCCCTCCTAATGCCCCACCTAAAACAGACCCTTGCTACTCCTTGCTCCATCTTTTTCATAGTATTTTATTTCCGTTCCCCTAAATTGATGGGGAACTCATTTTTTCTACATTGCTCTCTACAGAGCAACTTATTTTTTCGCCCTTGATATATTTGGGAAATGCTAAGTGATTGAGAAATGGTGTTTTCTTTCTTTAGTTGTAAAGCTAACTTTACAACTGATAGAAGAAAATTACAGTTCTTAATGAAGATACACACACCTATGTATGTCATCTGTTTAAGCTTTTACTCTGTGTTAATTAAAAAAAAATTGATGAGCTCTTAGTACGTGCCAGATACTGGACTAGAAATGAGGAATTAAATTCCAAATGTTAGCCTCTGGCCCTTAGGGCCCAGTGTGCTAGAGATAAGTGTGGAAACACTTAGGTGTGCTCCCTAAGAGGGAGATGCCATCTCTGTGACACACCTTATAGTACTTGTAGCTGTCCAGTTCCTTTCAGCGTTTTCCTTAAAGCTCTCTTGTGGTCTCCCTTCCTTCCTTCCTTCCTTCCTTCCTTCCTTCCTTCCTTCCTTCCTTCCTTCCCTCGCTCCCTCCTTCCTTCCCTCCTTCCTTCCCTCCTTCCTTCCTTCCCTCCTTCCTTCCTTCCTTCCCTCTCTCCCTCCCTCCCTCTCTCCTTCACTCACTCCTTCCTTCCTGCCTTCCTTCCTTCCTTCCTTCCCTCGCTCCCTCCTTCCTTCCCTCCTTCCTTCCTTCCTTCCTTCCCTCCTTCCTTCCCTCCTTCCTTCCTTCCTTCCTTCCTTCCTTCCTTCCTTCCTTCCTTCCTTCCTTCCTTCCTTCCTTCCTT
>CAUYON010009160.1:0-36403 GCA_963573935.1 Arctocebus calabarensis
TCCAAGTATTGGTCAATTTCCTTCAGATTTTCATATTTCTGAGAGTAAAGTTTCTTGTAATATTCGTTAAGGATGTTTTGAATTTCGGAGGGGTCTGTTGTTATTTTGTCTTTAGCACACTGATTGATGAAATTAGAGACTTTACTCTTTTTTTCCTGATTAGGTTAGCCAAAGGTTTATCTATTTTATTGACCTTTTCAAAAAACCAACTTTTTGATTTATTGACCTGTTCTATAATTCTTTTGTTTTCAATTTCATTTAATTCTGCCCTGTTTTTGGTTATTTCTTTTCTTCTGCTGGGTTTGGGATTGGAATATTCTTCCTTCTCCAGTTGCTTGAGATGTCCCAATAAGTTGTTAACTTCCTCTCTTTCCGTTTTCTTGAGGAAGGCTTGCAGTGCTATAAATTTCCCTCGTAGGACTGCTGTTGCAGTATCCCAAAGGTTCTGATAATTTGTGTCTTGATTGTCATTTTGTTCCAAAAATTTGTTAATTTCCTTCTTAATCTCGTCTATGACCCATCTATCCTTCAGCATGTGGTTATTTAGCTTCCATTTTTTCTTTGTATAGATAGAGTCTCACTTTATCATCCTCGGTAGAGTGCAGTGGCATCACACAGCTCATAGCAACCTCCAACTCCTGGGTTTAGGCAAGTCTCTTGCCTCAGCCTCCCAAGTAGCTGGGACTACAGGCGCCCGCCACAATGACTGGCTATTTTTCTGTTTTGCAGTTTGGCCAAGGCCAGGTTTGAACCCACCACCTTCGGTATGTGGGGCCAGTGCCCTACTCGATGAGCCACAGGCACTGGCCCTAGCTTCCATGTTTTTGTATGAGTATGCAGATTCCTGTTGTTATTGAATTCAACTTTTATTCCATGGTGGTCAGAGAAGATGCAAGGAATAATTTCTATTCTTTTAAATTTGCTGAGATTAGACTTGTGACCTAAGATGTGATTGATTTTGGAGTATGTTCCATGGGGTGCTGAGAAGAATGTGTATTCAATTTTGTTAGGATGAAATATTCTGTACATGTCTGTTAAATCTAGTTGTTGAATGGTTAAGTTTAAATCTAAAATTTATTTACTAAGCTTCTTTTTGGAGGATCTATCCAACACTGCTAAAAGAGTATTAAAATCTCTAACTACAATGGAGCTGGAGAAAATCGAGTTACTCATGTCTATTAAAGTTTTTCTTATAAATTGAGGTGCATTCTGGTTGGGTGCATAAATATTAATAATTGAAATCTCATCATATTGAGTAGTACCTTTAGCAAATATTAAATGTCCGCTTTTATCCTTCTTTACTTTGGTTGGTTTAAAGCTTATTGTATCTGCAAATAAGATTGGATTGCAACACCTGCTTTTTGCTGTTTTCTATTTGCCTGGAATATAGATGACCATCCCTTCACCTTGAGTCTAAATTTATCTTTTAAGGTAAGATGAGATTCTTGTATACAGCAGATATCTGGCCTGAGTTTTTGTATCCAGTTAGCTAACCTATGCCTCTTTAGAGGACAATTTATACCATTCACATTAATTGAAAACAATGATACATTTTTAGGAAGTTCAGTGGACATTTTTAATCCTTTCATCACTGTGGAAGATGAAATTTGATGAAAAGTTTCTGGGTGAGTTTACTTTTGCATTGGAGGATTATGCTGGTCCTTATGGAGGATAGGTCTGGGAATATCCTGGAGAGCTGGTCTGGTTATAGCAAATTTCTTCAACATGTGGATGTCATTAAAGTATTTAATTTCTCCATCATAAATGAAACTCAGTTTGGCTGGATACAGGATCCTGGGTTGAAAGTTCTTTTGTTTTAGGAGGTTAAAAGTCGATGATCATTCTCTTCTAGCTTAAAAGGTTTGATCAGAGAGATCTGCAGCTATTCTAATATTCTTCCCCTTGTTGGTAATGGATTTATTACATGTGGCTGCTTTCAGATTAACTTTCGTGAACTTAATTATGATGTGCCTGGGAGATGTCTTATTCGGGTTGGGTCATGCTGGGGTCCTGAAACTGTCTGCTATATGAGTTTCAGAATTTCTTGGCATGTCTGCAAAGTTCTCTTTCATAAAGAAGAGATTCTGTGCCTTGTGATGCCACTTCATCATTTTCAGTTTGCCTATAAGGAGAATATTGGTTTTCTTTGAGTTATCCCAGAGCTGTGTGAGAGAATGATTCATTTTTGCCTTCCATTTCTCTTCTTCTTTGAAAGTTTGGGAGCGTTTGAAAGCTTTGTCTTCCATGTCAGAAATCGTTTCTTCTGCTTGCTCCATTCTGTTGGGACAGATCTGTATTTCTCAGATCTTTGAGGGCTGCAACTTCTTGTCTGAGTGTGTCAAAATCTTTGGTCATTTTGTCTTTGTATTCTTTGAATTCTTGAGACATCTTTTGGGTCATCTTTTGGATTACTGCTTGAAATTCAAATTCCATCTTTTCCTCCATTCTGCTGATCTCATTTGCTATCCAGATTCTGAATTCAATTTCTGATATCTCAGCCATTTGCTTATGCAAGGGATCTTGTGCTGCATCTACCTTGTCATTCCTTTGGGGGGGGGGTCGATCTACTCTGATTATTCTTATTGCCAGAGTTTTTTTGTTGATTCCGCCTCATGATTATTTTCCACTGTTGCCTATGACCATCCTCAGAGTTGGGGAGGTGTCTCTCCCAGATCATACCCTGGCAGGATCACTCTGTTGTTGCTGGATCTTTGTAGGAAGTGACCCTGTGTAGCTCCTCTGAGACTACCCCACCCAGGGAGTTCTGGCTTTGGGAGCATCTCTGGAGTTTGGAACACCGAGATCAAGCAGCAGGGCATGGGATGGGGCACCCAGTGGCCTTTGCAAAGGGAGCCCATGCCTCCAGCAGTCTCTGGCTGGGCGGAGGTCTCCAGAGGAAGGGCATGGTTGTGCAGCCTCCTGAGTCCCTGGCCAGATGGGCAGGCCAGTGAGGAGGGAGAGAGAGTAGGGGAGGAGGCGGTTTGTGTGGCTCCCAGAGTTCCTGGCCTGGGCAGGCAGGCAGAGGCCTGGCAGGTTCCTGGCAGAGTCCTTGGCCTGTGTGTGAGGTAGGCAGAAGCCCTGCATGGTGGACCCAGCAGAGTCCCTGGCCACAGCAGGCTAGGCAGCAAGCCAAGGCCTGGTGGAGTCCCTGGCTGCTGCAAGTGGAGGGCCAAGTCCAGGAGTGCGTGGATCAGAACTGCAGAGTTCCTGGCTCTTCTGGTGGCTGGCCAAGGCCCAGCGGGGTTCCAATCAGGGCGGTGTGGGAGTCCTGCAGAGTGGTGTTCCTGGCCGCTGTGGGCAGTGGGCCTGGGGCACGGATCAGAGCTGAGTGGGGGTTCTGGTGGGTGGCAGGCTGAGGCCGGGTCATGCTGGAAGGGAGTCCCACCAGAATCCTGGCAGCTACTGGCAGTGGGTCAAGGCCCGGCGTGGTGCCAATCAGGACTACGCAGGGGTCCCAGGGGAGTGGAGTTCCTGGCGGCTATGGGCGGTGGGCCTGGGGCATGGATTGGAGCTGGGCGAGGGTCTTGGTGGGCTGCGGGCCGAGGCGGGTGGGGCATAGATCGGCACCAAGTGGGAGTCCTGGTGGACTTCCTGACCACTGCTGGTGGCGGGCTAAGTCCCAGTGGAGTGCAAATTGGGGTACTCAGGAGTCCTGGCAGAGTTCCTGGCCACTGCTGGTGGTTTCAGGAGAAACCATGTTGACTTTCTCAATGAAAATAATCACGTTCCCCTGATGCTTGGTTACTCCTGTTTCTCTGTATGTACCCACCCACTGGTACTTCCTGCTTTAACCAGAAGTACCCGTCACAAACAGCAGGGCCACCCTTGCACTTCTGCCACTGTGGTTCATAGCATCAGTGTGCCTTGAACTCACAAAGGGCTTGTAAAAACACACATTCCTGGACACCTCTTCCAGAGTGGTTGCTGTTCTGGGCACCAAATTCTGAAAACCACGGGCTGGTCCAGGGAAAGTGGGGAGAAAATGTTGTATTGGCAATTGCAGATGGCTGTTAGCGGATATTAGCAGATGGCAACTGGGCTTAGACAAGGAATGGCTGGTTTTAAAGCAAATATCAAAGAAAATCTAAGGAATCCCTATTTCAGGATTGGACCCTCACATAGTGATAGGTAAAACTGAAAAAGTTTTGACTGACAAACTTTCAGGAAGTCTTCATAATTGGATAAAGTAATTTGGCCAGGCACAAAGATCCAATTCACGACTTCATCTTCTTCCCACTTTAGCCTACTGTTCCACATGTCCTCAAAGCCGCTGCTCTTAAAGGCTAAAAAGAAAGATGTTGGGGCTCAGACACAAACTAATACAAAACAGATCTGAGAACTATGTTTAGGATCAGAACTATGTAATGACGTGAGTGTACTAAATTTTTGGAGCTCTTGCATTGCCAAAGAAACTGTGAGCCAGGACTGAAGAAGTTTGGATTGTTTCAGCTTTAAAACAACCTTTAGTCTGTCTTGTTCACTAGAATGTAAGATACATGAGAAGAGGGATTTTTTGTGTGTGTTCTGAAACCACTGAACCCTGTGCCTGGACAGGGCCTCACATGGAGTGTGAGCCTAATAAACGTGCTGAGAAAAAGACCAGAACACAATACAGCCTTCAGAAACCTGGACTTTGCAGCTAGAATCTGACAATAAATGCTGTGTATTCTCCAAGAAAGGCATAGTCTCCACTTTGCTCCCTAGATATAGCCATGGAAGTTTTTGAGACAGAAAGACAGAAAGAAACTCTGGGAGTGCAGATCTGGGGGCATAGAGAAGAAGGACAAGGAAGTTGCTCCCAGAGAGAAGAATCAGAGTATAGCAAAGAAGTCCCCTCACTCTCAGGGTGCTCCATCCAGCAATCATCCCATCTAGACACACTAATTGAGTGTATGGACTCACTCAGGACACTATTCAAGATAGGATAATTGGCTGGCTGAGGTGGCTCACACCTGTGATGCACTCTGGGAGGCCAAGGTGGGGGCATTACTTGAGTTCAAGAGTTCAAGAGCAGCCTGAGCAAGAGCAAGACCCTGTCTCTACTAAAAATAGAAAAACTAGCCAAGTGTCATGGTGGGCACCTGTAGTCCCAGCTACTGGGGAGGCTGAGGCAAGAGGATAGCCTGAGCCAAAGAGACTGAGGTTGCTATGAGCTAAGATGATGTCATGGCACTTGCCCCAGGGTGACAGAGTGAGATTCTGTCTCCCCCACCAAAAAAATCAATTGTTATCACAAAAAACTCTAAACTCTCAATGTCTTAACCTAATAGAGATTCATTTCTTAAAAGAGTGAATCACTCTTCCCTGGGGTCTTGGAATCTTTTCAAATCCTTTGCATTTTGACAGGGGAGCAAGACAACATTGGATAATATTCATCAACTCTTTTCTACTTAGCCTATAAGTGGTCCATATCCCACTGTGAGGACTTATCAAATGGCCCCACTGAATTCTAAGAGTACTGGGAGGGAAGTCAAGCTCTTTCTCCATGAAAAAGAGGAGAATGGAGATATCAGTGAGTACAAGCAGTCTTGGCTATAATAGGGTGGACATAAAGTTAGTGTGCAGTTGAAACAGTAAACTAATTTAAATTGCACACGAACTTTATGTCCACCTTGTATATCCCCATACATAACTCCCGAGATGAAACTCATTTAATAATATAATATTTAATTAAAACATATTTGTCTTTTATATTGAATCCTCCATTCATTCATAATTCATTCCTTCCTTCCTTCCTTCCTTCCTTCCTTCCTTCCTTCCTTCCTTTCTTCCTTCTTTTCTTCCCTCTTCTCTCCCTCTCTCTTTCCTTCTCTCTTACTTTCTCTCTCTCTCCTTCCCTTCCTTTTCCCCTCTCTCCTTCCTCCCTCTCTTTTTCCCTCCTTCTCTCCCCTTTCTTTCTTTCTTCCTCTCTCTCTCTCTCTCTCTCTCAACAGGATCTGTCACTGTGACCTAGGCTTGAAGGCAGTGGTGTCATCATAACTCACTGCAGCCTCCAACTCCAGAGGTCAAGTGATCCACCTGCCTCAGCCTCCCCAGTATCTGGGGCTAGAGGCTCATGTTCCACCATGCAGGGCTAATTTTACTATTTGTAGTAGACATGGGTCTTGCTCTTGCTCAGGCTGGTCTAAAACTTCTGGCTTTGAGCCATCCTCCTCCCTTGGCCTCCCAAAGTGCTAAGATTACAGGTGCAAGCCACAAGGACTGACCTGAATGTTTCTTATTGAGGCAGTTGCAGGAAGGAGGATAGAGGGACCCTTGTTTTCTGAATATTAATGATTTGCCCCCCTACTGGTACAGAGGTTACTATGACCACATATAAAATTAATTCTGAATCAAATATTTTTCTTTGCTTAATAGTATCTTCTATTCTCAATCATCTGATAGGTGACATTCAATAGTATAATGTAAACTTATTACAAACAATTGCCAAAGACCAAATATATATGGGAAAGCTGGGCTTTCCATCAAGAAAGAAGACTTCAGCCCCCAATGTTTTAAGCAAATATATATATTTGGTCTTTGGCAATTGTTTGTAATATGTTTACAATGTTTCACTCTGTCCTGAGGCTAGAGTACATGAGGTCATAGCTTACAGCAACCTTAAACACCTGGGCTCAAGTGATCCTCTTTGCCTCAGCCTCCCCAGTAGTTGGTACTACAGGGTGCCACAATGCCCTGCTGGTTCTTCCATTTTTAGCAGAGATAGAGTCTTGGTTCTTGCTCAGATTGGTTTCTGAACTCCTGACCTCAAGCAATCCACCTGCCTTGACCTCCCAGAGTGCTAGGTTTACAGATGGGAGCCACCACATCCAGCAGATGATTAAATCATGCAAAAGATGCTAGATTTTATGCCATCAATAAACATGATATTGGTGAACATTTTGAACCTCACTCTTCTTGTTCTCCCCCCAAATCTGATGAAGCAGACATTGATTGGATTGACAGGTGAAGAAGACAAATGAGACCGACACTTTGATAAAATTCCCGCTTTAGAAGTAAATAATTTAAATATCAAGAGTTAAGAGGCAGCATTGGGGGCAGCACCAGTGGCTCATTGAGTAGGACACCGGCCCCATACACTGAGGGTGGTGGGTTCAAACCTGGCCCTGGCCAAACTGCAGCAACAACAAAAAAAACAGCCGGCGTTGTGGTGGGTGCCTGTAGGCCAGCTACTGGAGAGGCTGAGGCAAGAGAATCACCTAAGCCCACGAGCTGGAGGTTGCTGTGAGCTGTGACACCATGGCACTCTACTGAGGGTGACAAAGTGAGACTCTGTCTCTAAAAAAAAAAAAAAGAGGCGCCATTAGGAAAGCTGGGCTTTCCATTGAGGAAGAGGACTTCAGCTACCAATGTTTTAAGCAAATTTGCCTTTCTATGGTTATACTAGAGAAATCAATTACACCTTGAAAAATGTTACCTGTACAAATACATAATTCTATATATACTAACTATACACAAAAGCCAGCACATAATTTATTCCCTGTCCGGTGTATAACAACTAGTACGAAGCTGTCATCTTAACCTAAGCTTAAGAAAAAAAAAATGAAAAAAAAAATACATTTATAAACTTAATTTCATAAATTTTTTCCCTTTCTTTTCTCAGGCTTATTTAAATGTTAAACACTTTCTTCACTACTTCCTATGAAATTTTGGTCACTATTTGAAGTGGAATTAAATTTCTCAGTACCAGATGTGTTCAAGTAGCAAGGTTCTCTTCCCTTAAAGAAGCATCGAACTTGGACTGAGAAGGCCTGGATGTGTGCTGGCCCTTTTGCTCAGGAGTGGAAGGTAAGCCATGGTTAACCTACATTTAACTGTCCAACGTAGACATACAAAGTGATGCACAAATGTCCTTGAATATTATTATGCATTGCAAGGGAAGTAACTGAATGAACTGGAGTATAGAAAGAGTGGGGTTAGTGGGCAATACCGTAGAGCAAGCCTGGAATCTAGGTAGGGGAGCAAGGTCATGCTCCCATGGGGTTGACCAGAAGCCTGACAGGCCTCTAGAAGATGAGGAAGAGAAGTTTAATGTACTGCTCTGAGCTGGGGTGACACCCACGTATATCAACATCTTCTCTTCGGTGGTTGTTAAGATGAAATTTCTGAATATATGTAAATTGTAAAGTGCTATGTAGACCTCAGGTGTGTTTTAATCATTGTTATTACCTTGGGGTGTGATGTTAGAAGATTCCCGCACTTGAATTCCTTTAGACTATTTTTATCATTTGGTAGGAAATATTTTCTAGTGTTCACTGTGATTCTTCTTTGAGCCATGAGCTATTTAGAAGTGGGTTAATTTTCTAATATTTGAAGTTTTTCTAGATATGTTATTAATCTAATTCCATTAGGGGCAGAGGACATGCTCTGTAAGATTTCAATCACTTGAAATTTATTGAGAGGGTTTTTTTTAATTCCCCAGAATTTGGTTCTATCTTTGTGAAACTACTGCTCCTACTGTTTGTACTTGAAAGAATGTGTATTTTGCAGCTATTGGGTAAGATGGTCTATAAATATCAATTGGGTCAAGGTGGCTAATATAGACTCTTTAGTTTTAGGAAAAAAATTAAATGCCTAATCATCTGGGGAATAGAAATTAAATATGGTAAATTCATGTACAAGACTATTTTATTGCTAAGTACTTATGAACGATTTTACTCTGTTGACATTATTGAACTTGGAAAATTTCTCACTAGCTTGACATGGCTCACTGCAATTTCCTTTCAGACAAATTTCCTGAGTAGATGAGAATGACTAAACATAGTTATTTTATTTATTTATTTATTTTTTGAGACAGAGCCTCAAGTCGTCACCCTGGAGAGAGTGCTGTGGCGTCATAGCTCACAGCAACTTTCAATTCCTGGGCTCAAGCGAGTCTCTTGCCTCCACCTCCCAAGTAGCTGGGACTATAGGCGCCCACCACAACGCTCGGCTATTTTTTTGGTTGCAACTGTCATTGTTGTTTGGTGGGCCTGGGCTGGATTCGAACCCGTCAGCTCAGTTGTACGTGGCTGGAGCCTTAGCCCGTTGAGCCACAGGTGCCGAGCCTAAACATAGTTATTTTTATTTTTATTTTTTTTAGAGACAGAGTCTTATTCTTGTCCCCCATTGGTAGGGTGCTGTAGCATCACAGCTCACAGCAGCCTCCAGCTCTTGGGCTTAGGTGGGTCTCTTGCCTCAGCCTCCTGAGTAGCTGGGACTACAGGCACCCACCACAACACCCAGCTATTTTTTGTTTGCAGTTTGGCCGAGGCCAGGTTTGAACCCGCCACCCTTGGTATATGGGGCCGGCACCCTGCTCTCTGAGCCACAGGCACCGCCCTACTAAACATAGTTATTAATACCTAATTTATAGGTATTTATACAAATTACACAGAGATATTTATTTATTATCAGAACTTCTGAAGTATCACAGTACTTTAAACCTTAGCTTTTTAAGAATTTTTCTGGAAGGGCTATTCAAAGCTAGAAGGATCCATAAATCTGGAAGTGTTTACATTTTGCTCTTCTTAATCATTGAATGCACAATTAATTGAATCAGCTAATTCCTCTAAACAAATAGGAAGCCCAAGGGCCTGTGCAGTCTACCTTCTCCCTGTGTTTAGCTGTGAGCTGTATTTTCCATAAGGCCAGGATGATGGCCTGATGTTCAAGGCTCAGTATGAACAAAAACACAGGAAAAATTCATTTAAAATTGAAAGGTAGTAAAATATGCCACACCCAAACATGGATTATTTTGAACTGAAGGCTGCCCTCCTTTCCTCTCTGCCTGGAAGAACAGAAGTTAATCACCTGTAATGGCACAAGAGAAATATATGTAACAGGGCCCATTGTGGTGGCTTCCACCTATAAGCCTAGCACTCTGGGAGGCCGAGGTGGGTGGATTACATGAGTTCACAGGTACAAGACTAGCCTGAGCCAGAGTGAGACCTCATCTCTAAAAATAGCCGGGTGTTGTGGCAGGCACCGGCAGTCCTAACTACTCAGGAGGCTGAAACAAGAGAATAGCTTGAGCCCAAGACTTTGAGCTTGCTGAGAGCTGTAATGCCACGGTGCTCTACCAAGGGTGAGAAAGTGAGGCTCTGTCTCAAAAAAATAAAAAAAAAAAAAGGAAAAGAAATGTACGTAATAAGTGCTAAAACTAGTTCTTACCTACCATTATTTTTCCCATAAATTTGCCCTCCCACTATTTCTGCTCCTAGAAACTCAAAAATCCTTTTTTTTGGTCTTGTCACTTCTCTGCAAATGTATTGCTCTTCTGCCAAACCTTTTAAGTCTCTCATTAGTAAATGCTCCCATGTGTAAGCATGATGTACATGTTAATAAACATCTATTTGTTGTTCTCTTGTTAATCTGACTTTTGTGGATCTAATTCACAGGCTCCCAGCTACAGAGTCTAGTAGGAGAAGAGGAAAAAAGATTACTTTCTTTCCTTTCAAATTAAATGTATTTTAATTTGATGGATGCATTGTCTTAGTCAGAAACTTTAGCTGCAAGCAACAGAAATTGAACTCTGGGTGATCTGGGCTGAAAAAACATAGGAAAGATAGAGAGGTGGGATTTGAAAATGGACGGGACATAAGGCTGGTCTGAGTGTGTGGACTACATGACCGTGTTACAGATGCAGTGACCCGAGGGAACGTAAATGGCTGCTATAATGCTTTTTGTCTCCTTTTCTTCCCATGAAAAGTCTGAGGTAGAAGCATGTGATTAACCAAACCTGTTCAGACATCCGCCATTCAGATAAAAGAGGGAAAATATCCATTAAGCTCTACATTTCACCATGCCTTGTGCAGCAGAAAATGCCTCCCAAATAAGAAAAAGATTCCCATTGCTGGGTATCTATCCAGAAGAAAAAAAAAAACTTTCATTATAAAGACATTTGTATGAGGCTGTTTATCACAGCCCAATTTACAATTGCTAAAGTGTGGAAGTTACCCTCTTCTTGTCTCAGTTTGTAGCATAGGCTGTCTGTAGGTATTTGACTCCATTAGTTACAGTGCGGATTAAGTGAAGTAACACGTGATACACAACATTAGGCAGTGGCTATCACTCAATATACCAGACCATTATTAACTATTCTTTTGGGATACATTTAATATTCAAAATACCTGAACATATTATTTCTGTATTTTATGTAAAAATATGCCAGGGTTGTAAGAAATTAACCTGCTTAAAAGCAGAGATTGTTGGCACATTTTATCTGCAATTCAAATGTTGTTTTGACTGAAAATCTTTTTATTACTATATCAACCACTGCTAATTCCTGTCCTCTTTATTTTGGACCATTTTCTATGAATGTTTCCTTTATCTTGAATTATGCAGTTAATAGCTTTTATTTGTATGGAAAACAGATTCTAGTAATCAAACATAATAAAATATGATATTGCACATCTGGAGAAAATAATCTCATCTCATCACACATGAAGTATTAACCTCCATACCCACTCAGTTGACCACTTTTCTACACTGACCACCTCCTTAAGTTGGCCTAATTTTCACAGACCAGACAGGCACCCCTTGTACACATCAGTACAATGGGCCTCGTTCCTCATGTTGTCCACCTCCGTATGTTGACCAGTTCATTACAGTCCCTTGGGTATGCGATGGATTGGAAGAAGGTTTTTGTGGATTCTTTTTTGCTTATTTGCAATTACTCTGGGGTTTTCTTCTGAAAATTATATGTTCCTATTGCTAATATGGAGAAAATTTGCTCTTGGTAGTCATACGATGCTAATAGGAATGTTTTTCTGTTAAAATCGTTTGATCTACATTTTCTGATTTCTCAACATTGGTTCAGCAGCTTCTTCACTACACTTGACCTTCACCAAAAGGCTGAGAAGCAATGGGTCAGCAACTTCTTATACCAACAAAAATTTGATGGTTTAGGAAACATTTATTGCCTAAGATGTATTATAGCAAAAAGTCTTTTTAATGTTCTCTCATCAGTACAGAAACATGCATGAAATCAAGATAAAAATCAATTTATAATACATATCAACACAAAGAAATTTTGTGCTTAAATATAAGTTCACTTGTGAAGCAATGTGGCAAATAGTTAATTTGAGTTGATTATTAAATAATGCATCATGACTTAATTAGTATAAGAAAAAAGTAATGAGCGGCACCCGTGGTTCAAAGGAGTAGGGTGCCGACCTCATATGCCCGAGGTGGTGGGTTCAAGCCCAGCCCCAGCCAAAAACAGCAAAAAAAGGAAGGAAGAAGAAACAGGTAATGTATGATAGCATAATTTTATTGATTTTGAGATATTTCATGAAATTCTCCATGATTTTATTTGAATCTAACTACATGTAAACACTTACATTATTTAGGGACACAGCCCAGAAATCTTGTAGAGTCAGCAGAAGCTATCAACTGTCCCTGGAATTGCATCATTTATAAAAATAAAAGGAGGATAGGGTGGCACCTGTGGCTCAAAAGAGTAGGGCGCTGGCCCCATATACCAGAGGTGGCGGGTTCAAACCCAGCCCCGGCCAAAACTGTAAAAAAAAAAGAGGGTACATGAACGTTATGCCTTCACTTTTTTCCTTGATAGCTGAAGAGGGGAAAAAATGGTCATATTAGAGAAATAATACATTACAAAATGAAATAAAAAGTATTTCCCTCTTCTCAAATTCATTTCTAATTTTCAATTAAAATATCAAAGAAATTATATATTTAAATTTATGTGGTTAGTCTGAAACATGCATTACCATTTTGTCCATTTAATTATGTTATTAGCAATTAGAACAGATAGTAAACAATCATTTTTGAATCTTTGAATTATTTGGGGGGGCAGCATTTGAAATATAAAAAAAGTGGAAATAATGACATGTAAGCATGTTGATCAAATTACTGACACATATAATATATTATCATAGGAAGATTGTGTGCTCTTTCAAAAGCCTAAGGAGGCAAAATGTTTTTATACTGAAGCAGTCAAAACGTAGGAAGTTAAAAATTACCTGGTGAAAATTTGTGGAATTATGTGTTATTGTAAAAGGGATCTTCAGAACAAAATAGATTGAAAGATAATCTATGATGTCATTAAATATAAACTACTCTGGGCTTCAAAGTCGTTTATGAAACCATCCCAGGTTCTTACCCATATTTTTTTTGCCCCTCTTTCTTCAGAAAGCCTTTCTTGGTTCCGTATTTGGCGTAGCCTCACGGTTATCTCACACAGCTGTCATGCGTTAGCAAACTAAATAACAGCCCCCAAATCCTAGGGATAAGTTTTGTAATACCTGGAATATATAAATGACACCTTATGTGAACTAAAGGTCTTTGCAGATATAATTATATGAAGGATCTTGAGATGGATCAGTTATCCTGGAGTTATCGGGATACAGCCCAAATGCACTCACAGGTGTTGCTGTAAGGGAAACAGGCAGGGTGAGTTTTAACAGAAAGGGAAGAAGAAAATGCTATGTGACCAGTGACTAGAGTCATTCAACCACAAACCAGGGAATGCCAGCTCCACCAGAAGCTAGAGGTGCAAAAATTGGATTGTCCCCAAGAGCCTCCAGAGGGCACCCCCTTTGTGTCCTGGTGACACTGATTTTGCACTTCTGGTTACAAGGACCTTGCAAAAATAAATTTCTGCTTTTTTTTTTTTTTATTGAATGATAGCTGTGTACATTAGTTCAACCATGGGGTACAGTGTGGGGGCTTCACATGCAATCTGAGATATTTTGCTTTTTGAGCTTTGAGGTTCGTGGTAATTTGTTAACCCAGCCGCAGGAATGGAACACAGATACCTCCATATTCTTGTTTTTCTCACTTAGACACTCATGTCATTTTCCCCGTCTTGGTCAGACTGTATTTATTCCTCCAGAATCAAACATCCTAAACTCTCACCCTAAACCCTCTCCCGCCACACTAGCCTCGCTTATCTTCCCAACCCACAAGTTCAAGCACTTGACTTTGCCACAAGAATTATCTTTCATTCACAGTTGTGTCATGGAGTGATTTTTTTCATCAAATTTTTCTCAAGTTTTATTAATCTTGCCTTCAGCTTATACTATTATTCCCATAGAGCTGATAATTTCTACAATGTTGATTACATACAATATGTTCAATATATGACATCTCTCCCGAATCAGATACGAATGAAACAATTTTTTTAATATAATATATCACATTTGAATTGAAAGTTCCTCTAACTTTACAGAGTTCTTTATCCATTCCCTCCTTTCCCGGTATATTTTTTCTTCACGTCATTGCATATTTCCCTTTTTACCTTACCTTCTAATCTCCTGCTTTAAAAAACAGTCTTGGTTTCCTTTTTCAATGAAAAATTCTTTTGTGGCTTTGGAATGCCATGTTCAAATCCAGCCTCTCAACTGTTGGCCCGCTCTGCAGGATGAAGAGGCCTTACATATTCAAGAGGTCGCAGACATGGTTGGGCAGCCTCTGTTTTGATCGTCAACATATCGCTGGCAGGAGAGCTCGTCGGAAGCTGGGCCCACATGACAATATTATTTGCATGTGAACTACGGGCTTTATTTCCCATTGGTTCTTTTGTGTACGAGACAAAAGAATCAGTTTGAACACAGCTCTAGACACATGGCTGTCACTAGTTAAACCAGGAAAGAATCAGTCATCCTGACAATTTAAAACCTGAGTTTCAAAGATGCATAGACCACAGGGAATGAAAGGTAGGTGTTGGTGGAGTTTAATTCCAGACAAAAGAAGCTAATCCTGCTTTAATGGGAAAGACTGCTAATTAATCAGACGATGAGCTAGAATAGCAGAGCCCCTTGCCTAAAATTTAGTGTCCCAATAGGCCAATTGGCTGAAGAGAAAAAAAAAAAAAAAACGATTTGATTGATTGATATTAACGAGACAGAAATTGTGTCTCTAGGTATTACATAGCCAATGTACCTGGCATGTTCTTTCTATGTGACTGTGAGTTTAGTATCACGTAGATATAACAGACAGAGTGCTCACACATGTGTACACACATACACATGTCTACACACACAGTATATACATATAACAGGCCGCTTGTAAAGAAATGATGACAGGCTCGGTGCCTGTAGCTCAGTGGCCAGGGTGCCAGCCACATATACCAGAGCTGTCAGGTTCGAGCCCTGCCTGGGCCTGCTAAACAACAATGGCTACTGCAACCAAAAAAAAATACCCGGGTATTGTGGCAGGTGCCTGTGGTTCCCAGCCACTTGGGAGACTGAGGCTATAGAATCTCTCAAGCCCAAGAGTTTGAGGTTGCTGTGAGCTGTGACGGAACAGCACTCTACAGAGGGCAAGATAGTGAGACACTGTCTCAAAACCAAAAAAAAGAATTGAAGACAAAACGACTGTAGGAAACCTAAATGCTTGATATAGAGAAAGATAGTTTACTGTGCTCTCTTCAACGGTCAATCATGACTTAAAAGCATTTAGTAGCATGCATTTGGAAAAGAAGAGAAGGCTAAAACGAGTGTTGTAGATGTTCCAGGAAAAGCTTGGAGATGGAGGCTATTTTCAAAGACCGGGGAACTTTGGGAAGGATACAAATAAAAAATCTTGAAATAAAGAGTCTCACTTCTTCCGATTTTTCACTTAATCTAAGAAAATTGTATGCATAGCAGCATTGCAGCAAAATAGAAAAGGCCTAAGATTTAGAGAGAAATTGTTTCAGACACCACCATCAAGAAGGGTAACACACGTGCTACAAATTTAACGTTTCTCTTCACAAAACGTATTCTGATACCTCCCTACCGAAATCATTCCACCCTATTTTTCGGAATTTCTCATCAGCTTTTTTCCATTTCTGAATCATTTGCAATTTTCTGCTACAACAGCTTTATCCACAACATTAAAAAGTAAAATACATTTGCTGAAATTTCGATCTCTAAGTGTGCACTAGAACTATTGATTTAAAATTCGTTACACAGCAACTAGAAAAGATAATTCAGCACAGTACGGTGTTCTGACTTCAGAAATAATTTTCCTGTGATTAGTCCCTCCGTCTTTTTCTATTTGTTTTCATGGTTGCTGCAAAGGCATTTAAACCTGTTTGCTTGGTTTAGAAGTTTGGAAGTTCTGGCTGTCAACAGCTGACCTATCGCTTCCTCTTTTATCAATGAGCACCTTAGCCCTCAGTGTAGAGCAGACTGATCTATGCTTTATAGAACGCTCTGGCAAGTCCTGCATAGTCTGAGTTCTTTCTTTCAACAAATGTATCTATTTCTCCCTTTGCCAAGCAATATACCTGTTACTTCTCCTAATTCAGATGCCTTGCTTCTGTGTATCAAAACGTACTATTCATCTTATCAGAGAGGTCAAAGGGGAATAAGAAAATGCAGTGCAAGTAGGGAGGAAAACAGGATTTTCATTTTTAAATAAAATTCATGAGGTCTGCCTTGCTGGTCACAGAAACTGGCGATCTCTCTCATTACTCATGTAAGATAAGCCAGAGTGAAATATTTCTAGCAAAACTCAACCCAGGTGGGTTTCCTAAATTGGAAGATAACTGGGGCGGGGGGGTCTTTGGAAGCACAGGAATTTATCATAACGAGTCCTGCTTTTCAAGACTAAGTCCTTATTTCATTGCCATGGATTGTTCAGTTGGTAAACTGCCGCAGGAAAGAAAGAAGATTCAAAGCTGCTGCCCCTTCTTTTCTGTGGTGAAGCCAGGAGGGAATTGAAAATCTCCCTTTTCAGGGGCGACTGATCACTTCACTAGCAGAAGACTGAGGTTCTCAAAACCTCCGCCATGTTCATTGAGATATCGGGGCTGTGCTCACGTTGGCGTCCTGTGTCACACCAGAGCCCAGTTAGTTTTAGGGTGCATGTTCCTTGTTTAGCCTCCATAAATAAAATATTAAAGTTAATTATTGTTTTCTTTTACCCACCGCCACTACTTCTCACATTAGTTCAAGCCACGTCAATGTGTGTGTATCTGTGTGTGTGTGTGTGTGTGGAGGGCCACCAGTGGTCACCTCCTCACTGTGTCAATCCAGAGAAGACCAAGAAGAGATTTTTATTGTATCGCCATTGATTCTGAATTTCCTCATTAGACATCCCCATCCACGTTCTGGGCTGCCTGCCTAGTAAGCAACTAAAGCAGTTCTTCCACCTCTCAAACTTTCCTGCACCTCCACAAACCCGAACATCTATGCTCCAGTAATTTTGTTTCTGCATCAGTGGCAAAGTATTTCCATTTTACAAATGCATTTAGTACCTAATTTCATCCTGAATGAAATGAAAACAATATTTGTGCCCTCCCGACTCCTACATCAATCAGACATCACTGGTTATTCTCATTGAAAGGGGTGTCATTTTGTTATTATGGTTCTTGTTCTTTCTTTGTTAATAAGGGGTGATTTGAGGGAAGGGAAGTAAAAAGGAGACTAAGCAGAACTAAGGTTCTTTTTAAAGTAAACTTTAAAAAAAGGAATAATAAAATGAGTCAAGGTTCACTGAGACTTGGCTTCATTCATTGTTTCATCCACATGAGATGCGCGAGAGGGAAGGTCAGAAAGGTCAGTTACTTAATATTTTTACTACAAAGAGAAGACGATCCTCGTTAGCGTTCCGTAAACCTTGCTGAGTATCTTTTATCAAAGTAATTTCAAGCTTTTCCTATTCAATTATATAAAATACTTAAGGATCCTCAGAGTTGCGGCCAATCAAAAGCGGAGGCAGGTCAATTTGTTACACTGATGCTCAATGTAGATAAATTCATTCATTAAAAGAAATAACCTGGAAGGAAACAGCGAGTTCTCCCTGGGCTCCTGCATCATACAGCTACTATTGAGCAGGCTCATTTCAGAGAATTAAGGTGTTCTGAGCATTTCCGTCTACTCATGGTGGTATAGACAGTCAAGTGTGTGTGTGTGTGTGTGTAAATTCTCTTTTCAAGTTGATTTATTGGTGATCATTTATTAAAATTCATTTACAATTATGATTATGAAAATAACAAAATGTACTATTTTCAAATTATTTGATTACGGATCATAATGCCATCTATGTGCACGCACACACACATGACTGGAGAAGCACCTTTACCACACCTGTAGCCATGCGGAACAGGTGGCCAACTGAATTTAAAGGCATTTACAGTAAAAAAAAAAAAAAGAAAGAAAGAAAGAAAGAAAGAAAAAAAGAAAAGAAAAAAAAGAAAGCAAGAAAGAGAGAGAGGGAGGAAGGAAGGAAAATGAAAAAAACTTAAACATGAGGCATGAATTCATTAACTGTGTATTTAAAGTCGTGTTCTTAAATGCTTTGCTCTCAATATTAGAACAATAAAAAATCTCCAGGTCAAACACACAAGCAAAAGCAAACCTGGAACTGAGATTTCCCAAGATTCTTTTAAACAGAAGTAAAATCCGTCTCCTTAACAGCCTAGAGCTGTTTGCACACGCTGAAGCTTTAAAATGTTCACTTACGAAAACCCCCAATGAGGATTTTTTTCAGAAGGTCTTGGCAATGATGACTTAATTTTAATTCAACGAGCATCAGGGATCTCTGGATATGAAAACCCAAGACATCATATCTGCATATAAAGCAATGTGTAAAACTCAACAAGTCTTCAAGACAGGTGCAGGGTCTTTGGAGACTGCTGCTCTTTCTTTGTAATTCCCACTTCATCCCTCTGTACCGTTACTCAGGACCAGTTGGTGCATTTCCATCCCCCTCATACAGCTGGTGGCCGGGTGTGAGATGACTAGGGTGCTCCAGAGCCCCCCAGGCACTTTGGAACGATCTCCTAAGTAACATTGTCTTTCAGCCTGTCACATTCTTACTGATCTATTAATTTATATAACTGCAAAGGTACAGAAAATGTATTCCAACTTTTCAGAACTTCTTGCAATCTGAGAGCTATAAAAATACTTGAAATATTATTCTTCTTAGAAGAACATTTTTACATATATCCTTATAATTCCTCATTGAATCCTTCACTAATGAAGAATTAGTATATTCTGTACTGCTGCCAGCCAACTTCCCAAGTGGATTTGAAAAGTATATTCAATTATTTCCACATAAATAGAAAATACTCTTTTCTAATCGGAAAGGAAAGGGGGCATTCTAGTATTTTCCCATAGTTTCTCTAGAGCTTTCTTTTTTATTATTATGGTTTTATGTTCTAAAAATGTGAGACTTAATTAGAATTTTAGTTTTCAGGTGAGTTTCATTGAGATATATTCAAGAAACATGTAGAATTAAAAGAAAAAAAATCATGAAAATGGTTATGTTACCAAAAGAAAACATACTTTAAGACATTCAAAATATTCTAATTTAAAATACATTAAATATGTTATTTAATATTTTATTAAATATTATAAACACATGGGTGTTTATTTTCACCCATGAGTTTTTAAATCAACTTTATTTATATGCTTTATATTTATTTGCTTTAAAACACTTAGGAAGGGAAAAATAGATGAAACAAGTACACTAAAATTGAAAAATTGTTGATTCCAGATTATGGGCATAGGGCATTGATTTTGCTTTTCTGTTTGGGGTATTTTTTAATATTTCCTTAATAAAAAAATTTTAAAGAAGAAAAAAATATTTATATGTGATAAATGAAATAAATAGGATACATTTTAAGCCAATTGTTTCATCAATACTGAAAAATATTCTGTTGCCCTAATCAAGATTTGAAACATAAGAAAAAAAATCAAACCAATGTCCCAATATCCCCAGGAAATTCTTCATGTCCTGTTTGCTGTCAAACAGTGCTTTTCTTCCCATCACTGACACATTTTCTATTACTCTAAGTTAATATTGCTGTTCAAGAACTTGCTATAAATGCAAATTTAGACTCGGTATTTCTTTTGTTCAGCAAAATGTTCCGAGATTTATCCATTTTGTTGTGTGTGTAATGTAGTTTTTGAGCAGTTTTCTGCGTTTTGAGTATATACGGTTTGTTTTATCTACTCACCCCAATAGACCTTCAGATCATTCCACATTTTGGTCATGAGAAGTAAAAGTGCTATAAACACATTTTCTATAGGTCTTTTCATTGAGACATGTGTTCACGTGTTATGGGTAAGTATCTGGGTAGGAAATTACTGGTCCTGACTACGTACACGTAGAATTTCATTGTAAGAAACTGGAAATTGTTTTCCAAAGTCTTTTTCCCTATTTAAACATTCATCAACAATATATGATGTTCCAGTTTCCCCAAATCTGTATCAATGACTAATGTTGTTTCAGCCTCTTGTGTGTGCGTGAATGACACTTCCTGGTGCTGTAATTCCTCACTAATGATAACGAGCGACATTTCATGTGCATGTTGGCCAACCTCATGAATTCCTTTAAGAGTCTACTCAGGTACCCACAGTTTCTTTTCTTTTCTTTTATTTCTCTCTTTTTTTTTTTTTGAGACAGAGCCTCAAGCTGTCACCCTGGATAGAGTGCTGTGACATCACAGCTCACAGCAACCTCCAATTCCTGGGCTCAAGCGAGTTTCCTGCCTCCGCCTCCCAAGTAGCTGGGACTACAGGTGCCCGCCACAACACCCGGCTATTTTTTGGTTGCAGCCGTCATTGGTGTTTGGCGGGCCCGGGCTGGATTCGAACCCTCTAGCTCAGGTGAACGTGGCTAGTGCTTTAGGCACTTGAGCCACAGGCATTGAGCCACTGACTTGTGGGGCATCAAATTTCCCAACGTGGTTCCCAGGGAAAGAACCACATATCCCTGGGGTGGTGCTTGTCACATTGAACCTCTGGCTCAATTTTGACACACTGACTGTGACAGATGTGACTCGTAGGAGAGACAGGACTAAACCTGAGAGGCCTGGAGTCATGGTGCCCTGACTCACCACCTGCCCTGTCCAAAGGCCTGTTACTTTGTTGAAAAGAAAGGCCAGGAGGGAAGACAGCATATGACAAAACCCACGTGGACGTTCCCTTGGGACTGGATTTGACGTGAACTATTTGGAGATTGGAGGCCACAGATTTCCACAGTGACTACTGTGCCCGTGGCTGTCACACAGGCAGAACTGCCCACCTGGTTATCGTCAATACACAGGTGAACTGTAACAAAACCATCACTTTAAGTCACCATGTTGAACGATATTTCTTTACATGGCCAGTGAAGTTGTTTTTATAATCCTTATGGAAGCATAGAAATCTTTTATATATTCTTGACATAAGGCCTTGGTCAAATATATTAACTATAACTATTTTCTTCCAGTAGTGGTTCATTTCTTTTCATTTTCTTGCCAGGGTCTATATATAAGGAAATTTTCCATGTTGATGAAGTAGAGTTATCATTTTTAACAAATGGTAACAATTTGTGTGAGACACCTTTACCTCTCCATTTCCCCATTGAAAATAAGGAGTGAAGAATCCCCATACATTTTATTCCTGAACTTTTATTTAACTAAATGCTTCATGTTTAAGCTAAAATACTTTTATCTTTTGGTCTATGAACTATTGCTTGATTATTAATTTTGTGTGGTATATGGCAGAAATTAAGGTTTATTTTTTCCCCTAAAACTATCTTGTGTTTTAGAAAATTTGTGGGCAGTGCCTGTGGCTCAGTGAGAAAGGCACTGGCCCCATGTACGGATGGGGGTAGGTTTGAACCTGGCACTGGCCAAACTACAACAAAACACAGCCAGGCATTGTGGCGGGCACCTGTAATCCCAGCTACTCGGGAGGCTGAGGCAAGAGAATCGCCTAAACCTAAGAGCTGGAGGTTGCTGTGAGCTGTGACACCACAGCACTCTACCAAGGACGATAAAGTGAGACTCTGTCTCTAAAAACAAAAAAAGAAAAAGAAAAGAAAAATAAAATTTGTTTAAAAAGTTATAGCTTCTTCAATAAATTAACTATCTACCTTTGTTAAAAAAAAGTTATTCCTTTTTTTGTTAATAGCATTTATTTTACTATTTTCAGCTGGTTTTTCTCTGAGCTTCTGTATTTCTGATAATGTCTTTTATTTTGCCTTTATTTCTAATGCATGCTCATTTTTATTGGATAAGAATTATAGAGTGAGGCTTGGCACCTGTAGCACAGTGGTTACAGCACCAGACACATACACCAAGACTGGCAGGTTTGAACCCAGCCTGACCTGCTGAAACTACATGGACAACTGCAACAAAAAATAGCCAGGTGTGGTGGCCCTGTAGTCCCAGCTACTTAGGAGGCTGAGGCAAGAGAATTGCTTAAGCCCACGAGTTCGAGGTTGCTGTGAGCTACGATCCAGCCTCTATCCAGTGGCATGGCATCACAGAATTCCAAAAGTGAAACTCTGTTTCAAAAAAAAAAAAAAAAGGAAAAAAAAATTATAGAGTGATAGTTTCATTTTTATTCCATTATTTTTTTATTATTATTTCTCATGGAAGTTTTTAATAAGAATAACTCCCTGTTCTTATACTGACCCTATGTGCATTTCTAACACACACACAATATCTTTTACCCAACTGATTTCATGATTTTTTGTTGGAATTTTAGGTTTCAGCATTATGATGCTTATTATCCTAGTTCCAAACAAAGTGTTGTCCTATTTTTTTCTAGTTATGCAAAACAAAAGCATTCATATTTTAATTGGAATTACGTTGCATCCGTAAATCACCGTGGGTTATAAAGCCATTTAAACAATGCTGATTCTGCTGATCCATGAGCAAGGAATATCTTTTCATCTGTTTATAATCTCTGCAACTTATTTTCTCAGTGTTTCATTATTCTCCCTACAGAGTTCTTTCACCTCTTTTGTTAAATACAGTCCAAGGCATTTTTGTTTTCTTTGTTGCTACTGCAAAAGGTATTGTGTCTTTGATTTGATTCTCAGCTTGACTGGTTGGCATATATGCATCAATTTGTGTGTGTTGATTTTGTAACCTGAGACTTTGCTGAATTTATTTCTCAATTCTAGGAGTCCCTTAGCTGAATCTTTGGGGTTTTCTAGATATAAGATCATATCATCAATAAAGAATGACAGTTTGAGCTCTTCTTTCCCCATTTAGATCCTTTGATACCCTTCTCTTTCCTGATAACTCTGGTGAAGACTTCCAGCTCTAAATTGAATAGAAGTGGTGAAAGTGGGCAACCTTCACTGGTTTCTGTTCCAAGCGGGAAGGCTCTCAGTTTTTCCCCATTCAATATGATGTTGACTATATGTTTGTCACAGATAGCCTTTATAATTTTTATAAGGTCCCATCTTTTCCTATTTTTAAGCTTTAAGAGATTTCAAAATTTAAGAACTAATATTTTACTATATGATTCTAATAAATTATCATCAGATATATCAGATAAATTATCATCTTCCTGGAGTTCTCAATTACATATACATTGACAATCTCATACTGTCCCATGAAGAGCTGAAAATCTGTTCTATTTTTACCATCTCTCTTCTCCTGTATATACTTTGGTTGAATGACTTGTTGACCGGTGTTCAAACACCTTGGTTTTTTCTTGCAATGTACCCATTTTCCTCCTAAGCCGCCCGATGTTGCTTCATTTCAGACACACATTTTTAGTTCTAAAATATTCCTTTCACGTTAAAGAATGTTTTACATTTCTATGTTGGAATTGCTTTTCTAATCACTCTGACATCTTCTCTATAACTGACAAGTTAAAATACTTTCCCCGTACATGTCATTTTGTGAGTTGCAACTATCTAGGCAAATGTAGATCAGTTTCCGAGATTTTATTTTTTAATTTGGTTTATGAATTCCTTATTTCTTTGGACATTTTGTTTAAAATTGTCACATACTTTCTATATAAGAAAAGTGAAATTTGAGAATTCAATAATCTATTCTGTTTTATATTATGGCTTGCCGTACAGACCCTTTCATAGATCCACCAGCAAATTAAGAAACTAATCTTTCATAGTTCAAGTGTTGAGTAGATTTTGTAGTGGTCTTTACTAAGAGTGATTTTCCCTCCAGTTACCTTAACTTCAATGTTCTACAATAACCTAGAATGACCGATTTCTTTGATTCTACGAATATTGGTTTCAGGACAGAGATTGGCCTAGTTTTCATCTTTGGATTTAGCTATATGAAGCCCCAGTTTCAAGAAGCTACACGGATTTGAAAAGCTCTCTGTGAGCTTTTGCCTCTGCGTTTCCTAGCTTCTTCACAAAGTTCTGGAGAGAAAGATTGCTAAATTAGAGGTACTATTATTCTGTTTAGGAATCGTTTAGACGTATTGGTATCTTGATTTGCTCCATGTTCATCAACAGTTTGTCTGCCCCTTCCTTGATCCAGATAAATCTCTGCTGAACCAGGATGTTGCATTTGTCTCCAAAAGTCTGCTGTGGCTGAAACCTCAAATGTAAAGGTTGCCACTCTCTAATTCTGCTAGCTTGGAAGTTCTGCAGATAATTGTGATTTTTTTCATTTTATCTGGATTTTTCTGGTTGCCATGATAGGAGTGAAAAGCTCCCCTATTCTTTCATGTCTTAACCAGGAGCAGCATTCACTGGCATTTAAAAGGCTATATTCAGAGAGACACCTGTGGCTCAGTGAGTAGGGCGCTGGCCCCATATACCGGAGGTGGAGGGTTCAAACCTGGCCCCGGCCAAAAACTGCAAAAAAATTATAGTAATAAAATAAAAGGTTATATCCATATAATCTTTGACCATTAATTAAGTACAAGCGGTACTGAAAATTTAGCAATGAATTAAAATGGGTTAAAATATTCCTGTCTTCATTGAGTTTATATGTTAAAATTATATAAAAATAGCTTACTATTAATTACATAGTAACTTTTATATAAAATTATATAAAATACTTTACTATTAATTATACAGTAACTTTTATATAAAATTATATAAAAATAGTTTACTATTAATATTATCTAGTTACTATTGTATTGGGAATACCACGTGATATAAAAGAAAATAAACCAAAATTTCTTCTCTTTGTGCTTTTAAACCTCTCATTTCTGTTGTTCTCAGTTCCTTTCTTTCCGTCTAGAATAAGAAATTATGCTTCCATCTGTTTTATTTTGATCTGATAATGTGGCATCTGCTAACATCCATAGCCACTACTTTTAAAACTCATACAGATAAACACAGATAATATAAAAATAATTCCATTCATGGTTTAAATAATTATTTATTTATATGTGTGTGCTCCCATGGAGTATTTATAAAATTTTGTATCCACCTGAGTCCAGGAAAATTAAGTTCACCACTAGGATGCAAGAGTCGCTGAAAAAAAAGTTCTTAGGGAAATATTGGCTAAAAGTAGACTTGAATGATAAGAAAGATTCAACTAGGTAAAAAGAGAGGAGAGGAGAATTTCACACAAGTGGACATTCAGAGGAGAGAGAAAGAAATGATTGGATTTAGCACTAAAGGAAACAAACTGGGTTGCAGATACAGGAATCCTGACATGGCTTGAGAAAAGAATATAAATGAAGAATGAGGGCTGGGTAGGTCTGGGGATGTAAAAGTAGATTATACAAAATGTCCTAGGACCCATCATAGATTTTCACTTAAATCAACACTGGATACCTACGCCAGGGTTTTAAGCTGTGGGTGTGCGTGACATAAAGATGTCTATCTTTTAGGAAGCATTCATTAGATTGGGGTGGGGGGTTGAGAAGCTGTGTCAAGACCAATCATGCTACTACGGTTACCGTCGCTCTAAAGTCGTCTGTGGTAATGGACTTACACAGAGACTTCCTAGCTGATGATATTCTTTTTTTATGTATCAAATTGAGCCAAGAGCTAGTACACAGCTCAATAAGCTCACCGGGTTCCTTGCCTATTAGGGACGGCCTGGTGACCACGCTCTAGCCGATGAAATGAGTGTGAGCGTGATTGACACATCTTTCACCTGCGATGACAACACAAACCCACTGTGCTTCTCTACAGAAGACGCAGCAAAGTATTAAATGTGATAGAGCCCAATCGGGTTGAAGTACTGGCAGCTCTTACACTGGGCATAGGGATGCACCTGTTGTCCTAATTACTGGGAAGGCTGAAGCGGTTTTCTCCTAAGTCCAGAGGTTCAAGGCTGCTGTGAGCTGTGGTCACACAACTGCATTCCAGCCTGAAAAGTGAGAGTTTATGTCTTAAAGTTTAATTAATGAATGAATCATAAACTTTTAAAAATAGCAATATAATTCTTAAACTTTTGTCCAAGAAACATACTCATGTAAAAGCCACCATATTCATAATAAAGAATGCTTTTCTTGCCCAAACACTCCTGACACTTTGCAGTCAAGGGACCTCGGACAAACCCAGGACTTAGCAATCATTAATCTGTTTTGTCTGACTAGTTTTGCTTGTTCTAGTGTTGAAATGATACCTCATGACGAGTTTTGTGTTTGGATTCTCTTAGACAATGATTTTAGATTCATCCGTGCTGTAGCACATGTCCACCACAAGTTGTTACTGTTTCCAGTGTATGAATAGACCACAATTTGTTTATCTGTTCACCTGTGAGTGGAAGTTTTGCAGCATTCACCTGGGTGTGCTTCCACACCACCCCGTGAGGCTGGGAGGGCGAGGAAACCGAGGAGAATATAAAGCTCACGCTGCCATCTGTGCTGCGAGCAGCAAAAGCCTTTTATAGGTGCCAGAGTCTCATGTATTATACCAGTAAGTGGAAACCACGCTAGGCTAACTTAATAACTTGCAGATAGGGTGGAAACCAGTTTATTTTTTTTTATTTTTTATTTTTTTTATTGAGACAGAGCCTCAAGCTGTCACCCTGGATAGAGTGCTGTGGCATCACAGCTCACAGCAACCTCCAATTCCTGGGCTTAAGCAAGTCTTCTGCCTCCGCCTCCCAAGTAACTGGGACTACAGGTGCCCGCCACAACGCCCGGCCATTTTTTGGTTGCAGCCATCATTGTTGTTTGGCGGGCCGGGCTGGATTCGAACCCACCAGCTCAGGTGTACGTGGCTGGCGCCTTAGCCCGTTGAGCCACAGGGGCTGAGCCCTAAACCAGTTTATTTTTAATGACTGATAATTACCAACTGGTATCTCACAGGTAGTTATGTTTTTCCCCTGTTTTTTCACACTATTTGCTGTATATAGTTGACCTAATTTATATCAAATATTTCAGCCACTATATTTATAAAATGCCTTTTATATATTTACAAGCAGTTTCTATAAGTGTTAAATCTGTATATCTTATCCCATACCTGGACATCCAAGCTTCTTATCAAACAGAAACATCAAATGAAGTGTAACCACAGGTAAATTTGTTAAATAATCTATGAAGCATATTCTTAAATATATCATCAAATAACATTCAATCCATCTATTCACTTAAAATATCATCTATTCATAAATTCCCGTTCTATTATTAAATCCTGGAGCTTCCATAGCATCACTGTCCATTATCCTAAATCTGATAATGTTTTTTATCTCTAATTATTAATGAAATAATTGTATGTGATTGTGCCAGAAAGAATTATTCAAAAGCCCAAATTTAGATGATTTTGGAATAAGTTGGCAAGTTGTCATTACTGTTGAAATGTAGGAAACAGAAAAAAGGGAGAGGCAAGAGGAAAAGAACCAGAGAGACAGAGGTAGGAACTGGGGATGACGGCAGATTTGTTTGAGATGCTGCCGATAACTGGATTACAGAGAAAATATATTGAGAGAGGAATAATTTAACATAAGGGAAATCTGCTATTCTAGGTTCTTTTACAAACATTTTCTGGTTTACTTCTCATAATGAAAGAACAAAGCAATTATCAACGGCACTCATTTCCAATAGCAGAAAATAAATTTCAAGTTACTTGTGTGGGCATAAAATATGGCATTAAAGTAGGATTTTATATTTATCACTGTTACCATTTATTATTTTATTCTATTTTAAAGTTGTGCATGATAATGCTACATATTTACAGGATACACAGTGATATTTTTATGTGCATATTTTTTAGCACGAAAAGATTATTTGGGAATCTATGTGTATTATTTTTCATGTTGGCACTTCTTTTAATTTTGTTTAATGTGGGAATTTGATTAGGCTAGTGTCTATTTTTTTTTCTTTGAGACAGAGCCTCAAGCTGTCACCCTGGATAGAGTGCTGTGGTGTCACAGCTCACAGCAACCTCCAACTTCTGGGCTCAAGCGAGTCTCCTGCCTCTGCCTCCCAAGTAGCTGGGACCACAGGTGCCCGCCACAACGCCCAGCCATTTTTTGGTTGCAGCCGTCATTGTTGTTTGGCGGGCCTGGGGTGGATTCGAACCTGCCAGCTCAGGTGCACGTGGCTGGCGCCTTAGCCACTTGAGCCACAGGAGTCGAGCCTATATCTTTTTTTAAAGAATTAGATAAACTAAGAAACATTAATGTATGATATCCTCCTATGCCCCCGAAAGATTTCCAAAGAGAAATAGAAATCTACAAAATAAAATTTTGGGGTGTTCTAGCATTCAACCATTTATAAATGAAAAACATAATATCTCAAATGTGATAATTGTCTTTAGTCCTCCCAAATATTGTGGGTACATTTTTAGAGGCCTTGCTAAAATCTCTATCAAGTGTCATGGATGCCAGTTGCCTACCAATCGTGCTCCTTTCCTCATAAGTCAGTCCACACTTCTTACACAACAGCAGAGTTCCACACTCAGAGTCATTTTGAACAGAATTAGGTTCTTGAAAAAAGATAGGAATGAGCCTGGAAGGATTTATTTCTCTCTCAGAAATGGCTTGTCATATTTTTCATTATAAAATATAGCACAGAGAAAATAGGCAAAATGAAAAGATAGTGTTTGATGATTTATCAAAAAGTGAATCCACGGCGCCACCTGTGGCTCAGCGTGTAGGGCACAGGCCCCATATACCGAGGGTGGTGGGTTCAAGCCCAGCCCCGGCCGAACTGCAAAAACAAACAACAACAACAACCAAAAAAAAAAAAAAATGAATCCACATAATCAGAAATCAAAAAAGAGAACATTCTCAGCTCCCTCCAGGACTCTTTACTGCCATTGCTAACTTTTACTTTTTTTTCTCTCTTCCCTTGGAGATAAAAATTAACTTAAAGTTTGACACAGTAATTTCTTTGCACACCTCAGGAATCACAGTAAACACGGGATTTTAATTTGACCTTGTTGTATACATGTTAAGTGTTACCAACTAACACAAATTTTCCCTGTGGCTACTGATTTCCATAAGTTGTAAACCATTGCTGTTCATAAACCCTTCTATTTATTGACATATTGAATTCCATTGTGTCCATTTACAACAGTCTATTTAATCTAGGTTGGTGGACATTTGGGTTATTCTTGAAATTGGCCTATTGTATATCCTCATGAATGTTCGACCATTATAGTCTCGGGAAAATGCACAGAAATATCAATTGATACACGGTGATTAGTGGACTTATCGTTCTATGAAGTATTGGCATATTCAGCTTTTAGTATAGAACGCCAAATAATTTTCAATTTCTCTTCATGTACTACATGGGAGTTTTTACTGCTGCAAATCTGTTAGAATCTTCCGTCTTTATTTCCCACTTGGCCATTCTGTTGACTGTGCACCTGCTTCTCATGGTTGGTTTATAATTATCAGTCTATATAACTTGACTACAAAAGAGGAGGGCATCTTTCCATATCTACAATCTTCTTAGACATGTTCAGCTGTGAAGGGACTATATCTCTCAGCCTTTTGATTTTCCATTGTTGATGTTTTATTGCTTTAAAAGGAGACTTTATATAAGCCAAATATAAGACTTTTATGAGTTATATGGGTTAAAAATACCTTCTGCAATTGAGTAATTGTATTTTCACTCTCAATTATCCTTATCGATGAAAAACAATTCTCAATTTTATCAAGTGAAATTTGCTAATATTTTGAATAAGGTATTATTTATTATTTATTACCATCTGGATTGGAATTGCTAATACATTGTTTAGGACTTTCATATGTTTTTATGAGTGTCATGTGGGTAAATTTCCTTTGTTGTATTACCATTGTCAAGTTTTGGTCTCAAAGTTATTGAAGCACATTAAATTCATTGTGGACAATTCCCCTTTTTTTATTTACTAGAAGATTTTTGAATGCTTGGCAGAATTCTTCATTCAAATATTAGTTATAATTCATGGACAAGCCATCTATACCTAGTAGTTCATCCATGAAAATATTTTTAAATTAAGAACCTAACTTCTATAATTGATCATTTTTGATCAATGTGGCTAGGTAGAGCCCTGTATCATTTTTCATTCTATTGTTTCATTGGAATGTGTCCACACCTATTTTTTTAAATATATGAACATATTTTTCTTTCTAATTGTCATCTATGGGTCTCCTATTTAGTTTCTGTCTCCTTCAGTCCTTAAATTTCCTAACCCTATTTTTCAAATTCACATTATAGCTTTTCCATTGATGCTATGAGTCATCTTCACGTATTCAGATTTAAGGGTTTGTTTTATTCCTACTACCTGTACTTTTTTTTGCTACTTGCTTTAGACCTTATCCTTTTAAGCTGAACTCTTACAGAACCTATTCGCTTTTTGACTTTGTATATTTCAGCTCCAAATCAATGTTCCGCTGCCATCAGAGTAAAACATATAGGATTACTCTTTTAAAAGGCTAACATTTCCCAACTGTCACATCATGAATGAGAGTCAATGTTATCATGAAGTATGTTTTTCACATCATCTTTACTCATTTAATTCATATTATTACCTTCATTCAGGATAGGCACGCTAGTCTTAGCCAGAAAACAACTGTTGACCCTTATCCCATCTACCTGGTTAAGATAAAGCTTTTCCTGACTCTCTGTTTTTGGTATATTTGTCATCACATTGAGCACATTTTATTGTAGATTTATGTTTGCATAGCCCCTTTATAACTCATGGTTATCTACTTAGTTCTTTGGCTTATTTATCTTATATCCCTTATTTCTAGCTCAGAGGTTTACATCACAGAAGCCCTCAAAAAATGTATTAACTTAATAATTGATCAATGGAAATGAAATATTTCATCATAATCTAAGTGGTTCTGATTATAAATATAAATATTAATGAAACAATAGGAGCTACTGTCCATTCCTAGATAGTCAAAAATAATAACAACATATTTTTGCCTTTGTTGCTCTTGACTACTTTGTAATAGTCACTATTATCACATACTGGTTTAAAAGCAAGTGAGCAAGTCACATGTCTCAAAAGTCCCCAAAGAGCTCAAAACAGGATATCACATTGTTTAGAAAGTTTTGGGGTTTTCTCTGCGAGACTTCAGGTTATGTTACAAGTCCACAGTGATGAAAACGGCATGGTACTGGCACAAAAATATAGACATAGGCATATGGAACAGAACAGAACCAAGAGATGAAATCAGACTCTGATTTCCCCATGATCTTTAATAAGCCAAACAAAAGCAGAAAGCAGGGAAAAGAATCCCTGTTCAATGAATGGGGCTGGGAGACCTGGATAACCACGTGCAAAGGACTGAAACTGGACCTGCACTCTTCACCACTTGCAAAAATTGACTCAGGATGGATAAAACATTTAAATTTAAGATGTGAAACAATAAAAATCCTAGAAGAAAGGATGGGAAAAATTCTGATGATGTCAGCCTGGGAAAAGATTTTATGAAGAAGACTTTAGTGTCAAATGCCACAACAACAGAAAAAAAAATAACAATTGGACTTAATGAAGCTGAAAAGCTTCCACCCAGCTAAGGACACAACAATCAAAGCAAATGGACAACCTTCAGAATGGGAGAAGATATTTGCATGTTTGCAATCTGATAAAGTGTCGATAGCTAGACTCTACAGAGAACTCAAATTAATCAACAAAAAAAGAGGAAAGAATCCTATCTATCACCGGGCCAGAGACAGGAACAGAACCTTTTCTAAAGAAGACAGACTAAAAGACAGCAAATACATGAAAAAAATGCTCATCATTCCTAATAATCAGGGAAATGCAAATCAAAACCGCCCTGAGATACCCCTAGCTCCTGTGATGTTAGCACATGGCTGTGACCCAAATCTGCAGATGCCGGTGTGGCTGTGAAGAGAGGGCAGCATTTTACACTGTTGGTGGGATTACAAAGTAACATGCCTCTTTGGAAAGAAGTATGGAGACTCCTCAAAGAACTCCAATCAGACCTTCCATGTGATCCCACAATCCCATTACGAGGCATCCACCTAGATGGAAAAAAAAGATCATTTCATCTTGAGGACATTTGCACTATACTCTTCATCTCAACTGAATTTACAATTGCCAAGATGTGGAAACAACCTTGAAATGGATTAACCCACCAACCCATGAATGGATTAACAAACTGGTAAATACATTCCATGGAACACTGTTCAGCCTTTAAAAAAAGATGGAGACTTTACATCTTTTCTATTTATCTGGATAGAGTGGAAACACGTTCTTCTTAGTAAAGTATCACAAGTAGGGAAAAGCAAGTATTTGATGTATTCAATACTAATATGAAGCCAATAGACAAGCGAATCTAGTCCCACACAAGAGGAAAAACTCTAATTCCAGTTGGGAGGAAGGGGTAGGGGTGGAGGGAGGGGGCGAGATGGGAGGAGGGAGGCAGGTTGGGAGCTGCCACCTAACGGGCACAGTGAGGGGTACTTGGCACATCTCCTGAGTGGGGACACAACTGAAACAGGGTCCTTACCTAACAAACACGAACCTTGTAATCTAATCGTTTATAGCCTTAATCTGAGATTTTTTTTAAATAAAAAAGATAATTTGGGGGTTATTAGATGTGTAAAGTTATGTTTTGCAAAGTTTGTATTAATCCTGTTAGTTACCAAAACCTATTTATATACCAGCATTTCTCTCTTCCAAGCAGTTAACAGAGGAGGAGTTTTAATATAAAACTACTCTAAAAAGTTAAATTTTTATTCAGTGTTGCTATTCTAGCTATGCATGGAAAAAAATGTATTCACACCTAACTTTATATTTACTTATTTTTCTGTTTATTTATAGACAATATTCATGCATTTGTTTTAGAAAAATCATCTTAAGGTAGAGCACTTATTAATGAATTTCAAAGCCCTCCAGGGATTTTAATGCTTCACAAAGTTTCTTATTTGCGAATTTTCCTTGCATTTCCAGTTTTACCTCTTCTTCTGAAATACTAATATCTTTTAAAAGTCGAATACGGACTTGTTGGCCTCACTCCACAGCATCTTCCAGCTGCCTGCCAAAGAGCTTACCTCTTTTATTTCATTCTTTTGTTCAAAATAATTCAGTACTTCTCCATCACTTTCAGATTAAGATAAAACCTGCTTGGAGCATCACACAATTATTCACAACCTCAGCCTTCTTGAAGACCCCCCCTCCGGCAGTGTCAACGGTTTCTTCTCCTCTCCTGCCATCAGTAGTGAAGGGACGTCGCAGAATCCAAGCCCAGCGAGCAGTTTCTGGGTCTTGCCTCACACTTGCTTTTCTCTGTGCTTTGAAGGTTTTCTTTGCTATTTTCTGGCAAACTGTAAGATACTCTTGAAGGACTAAACTCCTGGTGGATGCTTCCCTAAGACGTGGGTTCACATCAAATATCCCTCCCACGGCTTCCAATAGCTCCATTGAGTGCCACTGGGACTTCATAAATGACATCGTAATGACCAGATTTCCTTCCAGAATCTTACTCAGCTCCATACACCTAGAGCCAAGCGCAGTAGAGGGTTGCTCAGTCATTTTGTTGAAGGAATGAATGGGAACGCCAGCTTTGTGGCTGTGCACAGACAAGGGGGGCTTCCTCTCTGTCAGGTAGCTGGATTTTCATCCTCTCCCTCTCGCTCTTCTCATTACACCGCACTTACCATCCTGTGCACACACGTTTCCTTTAGAAGCCTCTTGTCCCTGACAGATTTCTGCAGCTTGCCCTCCCTGCTCCGTAGCATCTGCTGGCTTCCCTGTAGCTCCTTGTTTAAATAACGTTCCATATGCATTCTTCAAGAATAACGTTCCATATGCATTCTTCAAGCCTTATTGATCCCGCTCTCCAGAGAGTGCCCTATACTTCAAGTGAAGAATTTGAAAATATGGAGATCATTATAATAAATTCTTGTGTCTTGGCTAAAGTTCAGCCACGGTGCTGTAGTTGTTTGCAGATTTCAGCCTGGAACCAATGTTACATAATATAAGAAATTGGACGTGTGCATCTAAACAATGGATTAATAACGGGATTTTCTGGGTCTTAATTTTAATCAGTTTATTTGCCCCAGGAGAATAGTATTCGAAGTCAGGGTTTAAAATTCCATTCATATTACTGGAACATGTTATTTCACAGCATAAAAGTTATAAATAAAGCTAAATCCTAGGTAAAACTAATGCAGAATGTGTAAAGTAACCTGTAATCTCACTCATATTCCGTTACATTTTTATTTACTTTTAAAAATAAGTGATACTGAATTTGTAATCCAAATGTCTGCTTAAAAGTATCTCAAAATAAGTTCCTTTAGACCAATAAATAAGAATTCAAATATAAGAATTCAAAATGGACCATGAGGTCAATATGGTTTAACCTCATGGCACAAATACGTGTCTGAAAAATGCTTCTTTTATGTCTGTCTGTACTAAGACAGATTTTGAACTTGAGCCTTGTATACATAAGTGACATAAGGTATAAACCCAGCCCACAGTAGGGCTTTTACATCTCATTAATTTAAGCAGGAAGCCATGTAGAAATCCTGTTAGACTCTCTTAGCGGTCTGTTATTAACTAATTTTGTGCCCGTGGCCACCACGTTGCTCTATCTCACTATCTTCCTGTATCAAAATGTGGGTGGCACATCGCACTCGTTTGAGGAATATTTATACATCTCTTCTCTATATATAGATACAGTCTTGATATACAGCATTTTACTTAACCTCAATGAAGGTTTTATTTTCTAAGTGAACAAATTTCTATACTTTCGAAAGGTAGCTTATTTCTGTTGCATATACACATGGAAAATCTTTAAGCCCAGCAACACTGTCAATATGACATTATATCTAGTCTATCAATGTCAATATTTTAAAGCTCAGGTTGATTTTCTTATTCCTAATATTAGATCAAATATCAAAGGTGTATTAAATGTCAAGGAAGTTTTAATCGGACATACATTTACTATTGAGTAAGAATTTCTATTTTATATACTTGGGTAGGTAGTAAATAGTAAACGAGAATTCTCAGTCAAAATGATCAGTATGACCAAACATTGCTCTCAGTAGCGTAAACCTATGCTGTAAAAAAATTAGAAAAATTGTATAGAATTTATAAATACTAGATAAATGACAGCACATATATTTTTACAACATTTCTGAACAAACAAAACGTAAGAATATTAACCAAAAAGAGCAGACAGAGAGAAGTTAAAGTAGAGTGGTTAACAGAAGCCTTAGTTTTTCTCATTTAACAATTTCAGAAACACACTTCTTGTACCTTTATAGGATGACATCCCTGAACACAGGTCCCTCAAAATTTATGGAAATTAAGTACCAATAACTGAGTTCACAATAAAAACACAGTAATAAACGCATAGTAATAAATGCATGAACACAAGATTTTTAAAATAACAAGAAAAAGAGATGATCAAAATTCAATATACTGGTATTACTGGATTCTTAGATTTAAAAATAAATTAATTATAACTTTCTGTAACTAAAAATCCTATATTGATATTCAAATAAAAACAAAGCAAGACTTATCATGGAGGATAATTTAAATAGTGTATTAGAAAGAAACACAGAAACATTTACTGATTGATCTGAAGTGAAGGTATAACCTAAAGGAAGAGAAAAATTTTAAACTGATATAAGGCTTGGTGCCTGTAGCTCAGTGATTAGGTCACTGGGCACATGCACAGGGGCTGGTGGGTTTGAACCCAGCCCAGGGCCTGCTAAAAACAACAATGACAACTACAACAAAAAATAGTAGGGTGTTGGGAGGCTAAGGCAAGAGAATCACTCAAGCCCAAGAGTTTAAGGTTGCTGTGAGCTGAGTCACCACGGCACTCTACTGAGAGTGACATAGTAAGAACTCTGTTTCAAATAATAAAATAAAATAAAATTGATTGAAGAGGCAGCTTGTAGCAAACTAAGAAGTTATGCCAAATAATATAATCTGAATTCCAAAAAATAATGAGGCAATAAGGAGGCTACATTCAAAAATGTGGGAAGAAGGTGGCGCCCGTGGCTCAGTGAGTAGGGTGCCAGCCCCATGTACCAAGGGTGGTGGGTTCAAACCTGGCCGCGGTCAAACTGCAACAAAAAATAGCCAAGCATTGTGGTGGGCACCTGTAGTCTCAGCTACTCAGAAGTCTGAGGCAACAGAATCACCTAAGCCCAAGAGCTGGAGGTTGCTGTGTTATGATGCCACAGCACTCTACCAAGCGTGGCAAAGTGAGAGTCTGTCTCTAAAAAAAAAAAAAAAACAAAGAAAGGGAAGAATTTTTCAATATTAATGAAATACATAAATCCTTCATTTTATGAAGAATAGCATATTCTAAGCAAGGTAAAGAAATGTTTGTCTATAGAATAGCAAAGACAAAGACAAGGTCTAAAAAGAGCCAATAGAA